>LNAR01002061.1:0-59396 GCA_001630585.1 Pseudogymnoascus sp. BL549 | reverse complement strand
GCAGATTCAGCCTCCCCGCACTCCCCCCACTCGGCGCGCGCATCGCTTCCTCCATCTGCCGCTGCCTGTACCGGCTCTCCTCGTCCGCCTCGTCCGTCTCGGGCGCATCCGCGGCGTCCTCGGGGTGTCGGTCAGACGCGCCGCCTCGCGAGGCTTTGTCCATCATTGCCTGGAACTCCTCTTGTGCGGGGGTCTGTGCAGCCATCTTGAGCTGCGGTGGGCCGAACTGCCTGTGCGTGTGGCGGGGGGTTCGAGGGCGCGGGCGCGAGCGCGAGCGGTGCGTCGGACGATGTTCGCTGTAGTCGACGGGCGTGGTTTGTGTGTGAGGAGTTTTGGCTCTGTCGAATCACAGATGTGGTGAATTGCTCTTTCGTTTTTTTGTTTTGTTTCTTGGAGTGGTTTTGGCGGGGACTGTGCCTTATAGAGGGGGGGGGTGAAGTGACCTGTGGCCAACCTTTTGTGAAACTGCTGTGGCGGTGTCCCGCACTGTCCAAGATCGCCAATTTGCAGGGTCCCTGTACGGTAGTGGATAAATGTCCGTAGAGGGAGACTCGCGTCAGGTCCCGTGTCTCTCCTTTCGTCGCCCTCCCTCGTGCAACATTCGTCAGGTCTCAGTCTGATACTCCTAGCATACGGTTTCTTGTGGGCTACATATTTCCTTTTTGTGGTTTTGGGCTGCGGCCCGAAAGTAAGTTTTCGGGGATGCAAGGGGATGTGGAGGGGTAGGGTTTTTTTGCAAGGTTCCAGAGCAACAAGGGGGATTTCAAACAAAACACAAATTCAGAAATACCAGGCCCTGTCTAGAGTATATGACGGAATAAAGCTTGTTATGTTTGAAGAGAGATCCCATCAGTTTCAACTGATGTTGGTGATAAGTGAGACAGTCCACTGGGTTGAGCATCCTTCTGACGGCCGTCCCCGACAATGCAATATTTACGACCAGTCGTCTATCACTTCAAACAATGAAACTGTCATCGGAGTCTCCGATGACAGTTATCTTGCTTAGAGTTAATCAACCCAGAATACCGTAATATGTAAGTAGCCATCTCCAGTCTCTCGCTCGGCAACGACTTAGAAGGCACAATGCCGAGGAATGTCAAAAGAGATGACAGTTATCCGTAATCAGCACTAACAATTCCGCGCAGATATCCCGTCCAGCTCTTCGGGAAAGGTCAGATTGTTCTTTTGAGACACTTGCGTTCTAGAGCTGTCAAGATTGGAAGTGTCGCGGTGGATCACAGCGTAGTTTTTCATGTGATACTCCTTTGGGCCTTCTCCTACGCCGATCCCACTCCTGCAATTACCCAGACTGTCAACAGGTACGTCAGCCATTAATCAGATTAGGGGGGAGCCTCTATCTTGTGAGAATTATGGATTCAAAGACTCGCTACCAAATTGTCATAAGAGTAATAATAAGAATATGAAGCTTTCCCACAAAAATCATGCATGACACTTTAAGAGTTATCGTGGTTCCCATTTTCTAATACTAGAACACTCCTCCACCCCCCTAAATCTCCCACTAAGCAAAGGAAAGCCTATCACAGAAATCGTGCGCTCTGAAGTATTTTTTTACAAGCAGTTTCGCACCACATCCCACGGCATAGGAAATAGCGGCTGGAAATCCAAAGCCAAAAGATGTTGTGACCAAGAAACACCTGACACCCGATAAAAGGCACCAAGCTTCGAACCCTCAGGGGGTGCCATGCCAGTTCTGCCTGCGTCTTCTCTCCTCCTCCATCATAGACTAGACAAAAAATCGAAGATCGTAAAGGCGACTCCATGGCGGTCGGTGGACTGGCGAATTATCTTTGCAAACCCAGCAAAATGGAGGGCAGAGAGCGCAGCTCGACTTAGCCACCCACACAAACAAAAAAAAAAAGTTGGACAAAATAAAGGGAATTATGATGCAAGAATAAAAATGCGTAAACTGCAGACCGTCTCAGCCAGGTCTTTGGTGGCTCGCTGCGTCTTTTAAAGCTCTCCTTCGCTAAAATGGGAGAGCTATCCGGATATCATTGCTCGAGTACGCCGCGAGAAGGTGATGGAAATGGTGGTGTTCGTAGAGGTGACTGTTCAAGGGAAATTGATTGATATCGTTGACTGAAATTCATGACATGGCTCTCGTTGTAGATTTAGGGAGACAGATGAATCTCGATGTTGAATTTGTGGTATCCATTAGATTGCCCAGACTTTGAGCTGTTGGAAGTAGTCAGTATTTGCTCATTGATATAAGGGCTCGCAATTCTTACCAGAGAGTCCCATGAACCTGTGCACAAGCTCATGCCATCGTTGCTAACACCCAGACAGCTGACACGGTTGCCGTGGCCAACCAATGCGCCAACCTTCTCCCCACGGGTAACATCCCAAACCTGGAGATTATATTAGCACTTATCCAACTGGCATGCGCCGAATTACCCACCTTGCACTCAAAATCGTCGTAACCAGCAAATAGCAACCTTCCGGATACGGATGTCGCCACGGAAGTAATTCCGCAAAGAATAGCATCAGACTATTTCAATGTCAGTATATGTCAATCGCATTATGATCCGGCTCAACTTACCCCGTATTGGTTGAGTTCTCTATCCGCGCGAATGTCGAAAAGGCGGCAGGTGGCGTCGTCGGACCCTGTAACGAAGGAGTGGCCATCTGGGAAGAACTGGATTGCGTTGATGTCGGACTCGTGGCCAGCAAATGTTTGTACGGCCTTTCCTGCTCGGATATCCCAAAGCTTGGCGAAAGCGTCGCATGCGCCGGAAATGAACGTATTCTGGTTGGTTGGGTTGATGCTGATGCTCATGACATCTCCTAAGTGATCCGCGAATTCCGTGACCTTTGTGCCGGTCTCGACATCCCATTTCATGCAAGTCATGTCGCCGGACGAAGTCAGGATACTGCGGTCGTTGATGAAGCGGCAGCAGGAGAGGTATCCGGAGTGGCCCGATAATTCCCTCGCAACTCGAGTAGGTCCTTCTCTATTGGAGTTGAGATTGTAGATTGAGCAGATGTTGTCCAATCCACCACAAGCGACAAAGTTACCGCTAGGCGCGTATGCGCAGGTCATGACCCACGACGATCGCAGTGGTATGGCATGGACTTTGTTTGTGCTGTATGCATCCCAGATGATGAGCTTTCCGTCTTGAGACGCCGATACGAGATGCCTCCTATCCGTCGACCAGTGCATCGCGTAGATCTTGGCAAGATGGCCCTTCAGCGTCTTCTTGGCCTTCATCATGTGGTTCCTCGGAATCGGCTCCTGTTGTTGCTGAGCCACTGCTCGGACTGTAGTATCGGCGTTAGCAGCAATTCGAATCGCGATTCTAGCTTGGCTGAGCAATCTCATGGGGGGTGGGTAACTCACGGGTGGTGTCTGCTAACTCATCCTTCTTTCGCTTTATCCTATCCTTCAATGTCTCTGCCTCGCGACGAGCCTGCTGGATGCGCGATTGCATCGCCTCTGGAGAAACCTCGTTCGACATGGTGTTGAGTGTTGTGGTGGATCAGAAGCTCTTGTCGGGTCGGATGTCGGGTTCGGGGGGGGGAGAATAATGAGGTCGTGTTTCGTGCGCAGAATCGACGCGCAAGGAGGCGAAAGAGGAGGTCTGACGGCAATTCACCGGTTGCCGATAGAGAGCCGTTATACACTCGATTGGAGATCGACGAGGTAGGACGATGGGTTGTGGTCAATTGAACTGGGCGTTGGGGGAGGAGGGGAGGGAGAGGAGTGGAAGAGAGTGAGGTTCGTGAGGTGAGAGAGAATGAGGGCCCTGTGGCAGCAGTGAGCAGTGAGCAGTAGTTTGGCAGCAGCGTGGTACTGTAGGTTGGTTGAGATGAGTGACTTTGGGGTTTGACGGGGTCGGATTGGCAAAGCGGAGCGCCGCCGTTGTGAAGCGAAATCACGCTAAAAGTGGAGAGTGGACGGTGGACGGACGAGGGGGGGCTGACCAAGTTGGATTAAAGCGACAGTTCGACAAAAAGTCTACCAGGGCTACCAGGTCTACAGTACCAGAACAGCTCAAAGTATCCCAGAACTACCAGGTCTAACAGCCCACACATCCACCAATCCACCGTCCAAGCCCACACACAGTCCACACAAACTCCGCACTACGGCAATGCGGTTGCTCCAGGAAGGCCCAGGATGCTCCAGGATGCTCCAGGATACTCCAGGATAACTCCATGTTGCTCCATCAAGCCTCGGAGACGGGCCTTTCTCGCCTTTTTCCCACTGTACTATTGTGTGCTATGGACGGTAACTATCCTCTGTCGGGTAAAGAAGTACACACCTACAAATACAATGCTAATACTGTTCCTAGATGCTGTGCATATTGTGCATATGTGCGCTGTATATGTGCCAAAAAGGTATGCGATGTGGTATTGTCTGGTATGACACTATTTCCTGAGCTACAGAGCACTCTAGTGGTCTATGATGCGCTTTGGTCCAACATGTCATGAGAGGGTCACGTAAGGGCCTAACGGTAAGGGCGCAATTGGGGCCATGGGCTGGCAATAGGGCCATCCACCGGATCAATTCGAGGGAACACAAGCAGAGAAAAAAGCGGAGGTAACTGTACTCACTTCTCCTGCATTTTGTCTTGCGCCGGTCCTGCACTTGCCCTTGCCGCTGGATCATCCTGCGGAATATGCTGATTCTGATGACCTCGTAGCGGCAACGACCTCTGTTAGTGCAGTCTGCCGCTTGGTTGACGGCGGCAGCCAGCGAGACAGGAAGCAGGTGGGACAAAAAGTGCCGCTTGGAGATCTATCCCCTTTCTCAGCCATTTGTGAGGCAACCCACCGAGGGAGAGATGGGTCAAATATTGACTAACGGCAACTTATGCGCACAACTCGCTCTCTTCTCCTCCGTGTTCTCCAGGGTACTAAGGTGCAGTGTGGTGGGGGGCTGACGAAACCCATTGACCCCCAACAAACCCCAATTTAATCCCCCAAAGGAAGCCACCACCAGCTCCTTATCAAAGCTTTTCCCACAGCTACAACTGCAACTGCAACTGCAAGACGCGCCCGCGCACCCAAGAGCTGCAAATCAGATGCCAACGGGAACGAGGGGGCCTGCACTTCTTGGCGCAATCTCACCAAGGGGCA
The DNA here is from genome assembly GCA_001630585.1 of Pseudogymnoascus sp. BL549. Lineage (NCBI taxonomy): Eukaryota > Fungi > Ascomycota > Leotiomycetes > Thelebolales > Thelebolaceae > Pseudogymnoascus > Pseudogymnoascus sp. BL549. Next base: position 54,299 of record LNAR01002061.1, on the reverse strand, counting down.
CGGACAGTTACATACAGGCAGATGTCTGTAGACACCAAACGGAGTTAGGAACAGCGCTGTCCCAAAGGAGTCAAAAGGAGTGCGACTATCGTTGTCTTGTACTATTGTTTTTGACAACTAGAGTACAACATACTATAGTACGGGTCGTACTGTATACATAACGTACTATAATAGACTTGGGGCTTGCACTCTCGATCGCGCGGCCAAGTTTCTTCAGTGGCGTTAAGAGCTGAGTGGAGTGGGCATGGACACGTGAATGTGCACGAACGAGCTGAGGTCATCGTCGATTGAGAGAGAGAGAGAGAGAGAAAGCCCAAGCGTGCTTGTACTGTACAGAATCGCACTGTATGCACAGCACCCTTTCAGACAAAAACCGCGAATAGCGTCCAGATGTCCCAGAGGGGAGAAAGCTGCGATGGGAGCGCTCCAGGGCTCTCCCATTGGTACTTGTACTGTACTGTACTGTACAGTGCTGTAGCTTACCTTGCATGGGCTAGCGGTACTGTATGTGTATGTACGCATGCATGCACCATATCGGTTAACAGCAAAACAGAGCCAGGGGCAACGGAGAATTTAGAGCTCTGCATTCGCTGGAAAGGGGAGGGGGGGCGATTCTCGCATCGGCCCGGACGAGATGCTGATGCAAGACGCACAGCACGGCACAGCGCAGCACACACAGCAAAAACTCTCCCTGAACACAGTTCAGTTCTGTAACACCTGTCTTTCAAACTTTTTTTGCTACAAATTCAATATTCTTCCGTGCCGCATATGTGCCCCACTACTAACTGCTAGATGGGAGACATCAGATCCACATCTCAGTTATCTGTCTCCTCCGCACTTAACCCTGGGGTCTCACTCGTCCAGATCGGCAATGTACACTGCACTGTGCCAGAGTATGGGGAAGATAACATAAAATAGTCGCGCGGCAACAGTGCAGAATCCCAAACGCACGATTAGTACAGCGCCCTTCTTGTCTCAGACGCATTCCTGTTCTCTTGTCCTGCCACGTCGAAGCGATGGTTGGAGAACTCTCTGCAGCTTTTCCCACACCCCACTATTACAGCTGCGCTACTAGATAGACCAACCCCACAGGAACGGACAAACTGATTGAATCAAATCCACCCAAGCTGGAAGCTGGTCCTTTAGTGCTTCACGCTCCTCAGGGGAATAGTATTCCAGAACAGTTATAGGATAGAGCAGGCACTTGCATGACCCTAGCCCAGCTCAGTCTCCCGACAACTAGCTGCCGAATTCGTATCCAACAACGCATGGGTATTAATCGTTAATGCTCTTCTCTGCCAGCCATCCAACATATTCGCCACCCAGATCCAGCCGAGGCATTTCCCTTTATCACACGTTATATTCGATCTATCTCTATAGATAGGTGGGAGGTTGCTAGCGAGGAATTCGTGCTCATGGCTACAGATTGTGTACGCGGCTTGGACGTAAGGTCTTTGCCAAAGATTGAAGTATTGCCCACTTATGAGAGCACCCCGCTGTCTGAGAATTTATCACAGCCGTGTTCACCGGGGAGGCTTTGTTAACCAAAACTAACGACTGACTCAGCTACATGCACATTTAAGTGGCAGTATCAGCCCGGCTTGCTTCCACGAGATATGGCTATCCAAAAAGCAACGTGACTCAGACGGAGCCGCAGGCATCTCTGACCCTCTCGAGGAGCTAGGCACGAATAAAACATTCGACTTGGCAACGTAAGTTTGGAATATTGATTATTTTTATCCTGTTCTCATAGATTTGACGCGGTTGCCGTGTTTCCTTTCGCTCATTTGCTGGGCAGCTTCTTCCCTCTATTCTCGAAGTATATCTACGAGCTGTGCAACGATGCGGAGAGCATATCATATTCCACCAAATCTGTCCTTCAGGACTTCCAGGATGATGGGGTTGTCTATCTTGAGCTACGAACGACGCCACGTCTCATCAAGCAAGCGGGCATTACCAAGGAGGCTTATGTTCAACTCGTGCTCTCGACTATTTCTAGCTTCAAATCACCTACGATGGTTACGAAACTGATACTATCCATTGATCGCCGAAATTCCGAGGAAGAAGCTCTTGAGGTCGTCGACCTGGCGCTCCGCTACAGAGACCAAGGAGTAGTGGGTGTTGATCTGTGCGGGGATCCCACGAAGGGAGATGTCGACACATTCCGGACCGCCTTCGCAAAGGCCAAAGAAAATGGCATGAAGGTCACTATCCACTTCGCCGAAGCACATCAGTCATCCAGCGAGCACGAGCTACGCACGTTGCTTTCGTTCGGGCCTGATCGGATTGGGCATGTTATTCACGTTCCCGATGATATCAAAGATGTCGTCATTGAGCGCAAGCTGGGCTTGGAGCTATGCTTGAGCTGCAATGTCAAGTTTGGAATGACATCGGGAAGCTTTTCGGATCACCATTTCATGTACTGGAAGGGCACGGGGTGTCCAATAACACTTTGCGTAGGGGATTCATTCTTTGAAATTCAATGGCCATACACTGACATGATACGCAGACTGATGATGTGGGAGTCGTTGGCAGTGCTTTATCGAACGAATATGCACTGGTTGCTGAGCACTTTGGCTTGGAGCCCAAAGAGGTATATGAGCTTGCGCGGAGTGGAATCGAGACGATATTTGGTGGTGATATTGAAAAGGATAGGCTACGGAAGCTGATGTGGCGCTAACTCTTTATTCCTTCTATGCCTCCAGCTCATTACCAATAAATTCCAGTCTCTCTGTTGCTTGTCTTACGGTACACTGCGTGTCTGCCTTTGTGCACAGGCTCAGGAATTGAGGGGTAGGTAGTCTAGGCAGTATGTACCAGACGCGACTTTTCGCCACATAACACGCCTGATAAGCAACAGCCCAAGGAATCTTCGCGTGATCTAAATGTAAATAGGTGTATTATCCAGCATATACTACTATTAACTGGGCTCTGAGACGTTCACGACATGTGGCAGGCCGACATTTGACGTTGGGTTTACGAGTTGGTCAAGGGTGGTGCCATCACCTTGTAATCAGGGGTAGCCTCCCAGACACAATTTTGCCCACCAAATGACTAGCGGCGCACAAGCGAGTTATCTAAGAAATTCAGTGTTGACAAACAGCGTCAACCCCACCATCCCGTCGGTATAACCTTTGTTTTGCGACCAACAGCTCTACCCCAACACAAAAACAACTATCTGAAATAGCTATTACATACAACTTTCATCATGTCTGCTCCTGAAGAAAAGGTTGATATTGCCCCAGAGGCTGTTGTCTCCTCTGAGGAGAAGAAGACCGTCGAGCCCACCACTGAGGCGACCACCACTGAGGAGGCGAAGGGCGAGACCCCTACAGTGGCACCTACTGTAAGTAACTCCCGGAACCCTTGCCAACCTTATCGATTTACGTCGGGCGCATACTGACTTCAGCAGTCCGTAGTAGAGAGCGCCACCGGTGCCGCCAGCACTGCCGCTTCGACCGTGACCGCCGCCGCCACCAACATGCAGGACAGCGTCTTCTCCATGTTCGGCGGAGGTGCCAAGAAGGAGAAGGTCGAGGATGAGGACCGTGGCGATAACTCTGGCTCTGCCAAGGCACAGAAGGAGGCCGCCGCTGGCGAGAACCCAGAGGTATGAACTCATCTACCCCGCACCGATGACACGAGCTTACCGAATTTCAAACAGGACGAGGCACCAGAGTCTGAGGACGTTCACTTCGAGCCCGTTATCCATCTCACCGACAAAGTCGAGGTCAAGACCGGCGAGGAGGTTGAGGAGCAGACATTCAAGATGCGCGCGAAGCTCTTCAAGTTCATCCGCGACTCCAACGAGTGGAGGGAGCGTGGTACCGGTGATGTGAGGCTCCTCAAGCACAGGGAGAACCTCAAGTCTCGTCTGGTCATGCGCAGAGATAAGACCCTCAAGGTTTGCGCCAACCACTACGGTATGTGGAAATATTCATCAACCCACGGGGAACCAGTACTGATACACCGCTAGTTGTCCCTGAGATGAAGCTCTCGCCAAACGTTGGCAGCGACAGGAGCTGGGTGTGGAACGCTGCCGCCGATGTCAGCGAGGGAGAGGCCGAGGCCGTCACCTTCGCCATCCGTTTCGCCAACTCTGAGAGTAGGAAATTCCCAGCCACAAATGTGTTGAATCAGGGGCTAACAATAATCTCGCAGACGCCAACCTTTTCAAGGAGGCTTTCATCAAGGCCCAGCAAGAGAACGAGGCCCTGTTCAACAAGCCCGCTGCCGCTGCCGCTGAGGCTTCCACCGAGGCTTCCGCTTGAATCTAGCCTGCTTTCTTTGAAGCTGTGGAGTCATCCGAAATCTTAACAAAGAACTTTCACATTGCAATTACGAACATCATGAAACTCTTGGCATGAACTTTATATTCCCCGTCACACCACTTCCCCCCAACCCCCAACCCCAGCTTGCATATACGTCGATGCAAGCAGTTACCCCTTAGTACGTGTCCATACATATGGTGGCACTCAGATTGGCCCTGGACTTTTGAAGCGGTTGAAAGGCGGGTCCAACTGAATATGTCAGCTGGGAGGATATTAGAAGCGCAATGCATGAAGGTTAAATCAGCCATAGATTATTATCCAATGGTTTAGATACTTAAGTTAGATTACGATGCTTTATTCTCTCTCCAGTCATTGGCACAGAAATATAATTCTCAGGATTTACGAATATCCAACGAACAGCCGTTGATACTAACATACGATTGTTATTATTTCCGCTGGTAGAATGCTGTGTGGTATGATCTCGTCGGTAAGCTTTGTGAGGAGAATGTGAATTTGTCTGTTTATTTAATATCCATAACTATATCCATAACTATATCCATAACTATATCCATAAATATCTCTGTGCGAATTTTATGTTACAACCACCCCACGTCTAGCTCTGAATCTCAGCACATAGTTTCTTTGTCTATTAGAGTTATAAGTATCACACCAAAAAGTGAACTTGAACTCAAACTCACTTTTCGCTCTCTCATCTCCCGTGCTTTGTTGGGTGAAATCATAACGAGTCTGCACGTGACAAACGCGGTCACACGAAACACAAGAAACTCGGTTAATTAAGGTTACGGCCATTGAGCTCCCCGCGTCCACCGATATCAGTGCCCATTCCGGCGTGAGGTCCAAAATCGCAACAGCTCATTATACATTCACCAGCGCATACTTGCCTCACAAGAACTGTCATATATTCGGTCGCATTATCACAATCAAGTCGCTATAATGGTTGAAGTAGGTCCTTGGGAACCGGTGCCGCATTTATCACCTACAATCGCTGATTCATATAGGTCAAACGTACGGTGAAGGTGGTGACGGAGCAGGCGACAATTCCGTGAGTCAACGCGTATTCGTGGTCGACATTGACCGGAAGATTGGGTCACTGACTGTTCTGCCATCTAGTGACCGGGCTCCGGAAATCGAGGGCTTCCCGATGAAGCTGTGGAGCATTGAGATCTACCTTTTGGACGAAGCCGGCAACCAGATCGAGGCAAACATCTTCTCAAAGGCTACCTACAATTTACATGCGTCTTTCGCGAACCCAACTCAAAGTATGACCCTAATCTGAAGTTTGCTGAGCTAGAAGCTAATATGCATTCTGCAGCTAAGGACCAGCCGCCATTTCGCTGCCAAAACGAGGGCTGGGGAGAGTTTGATTTGACCATCGACCTCTACGCCGTCGAGAAGGGCGGAAAACACACAATAGCGCACGACCTCAACTTTGCGCAGCCCCGCTACGAAGCCAAGCACGTCATCAACTTCAAGAACCCCAACCCCAACCTCCTCGAAGTGCTGCGCAAGTCTGGTCCTGTGCCGGACGACGCGAACGGCGCGCGCAAGAAGGGTGCAGACGCCGACGCGAGAAAGAAGAAGAAGACAGGACAGGTCGATATGGATAAGCTTGCCGATGGGCTGGTGAAGTTGCAGGAGGATGATCTGCTCCAAGTGGTACAGATGATTCACGACAACAAGTCTGACGAGACATACACCAAGAACGACGTTGACCGTAAGCCGCCACCTCGACCCATTCTCATTGTCAAACCCCAAAGCCCCGGACCTGAGCTTGTTGCCCCCCCCACCCCCATCCCCACCCCTTCCAAACCTTGGATTAAGCTTCGATACTATCCCAAAGTTCCCAAACGCATCTGGCGATCCAAGTTTCCAGTCACTGACGATACCGCAGAAGGCGAATTTCACGTCGACCTCTACACGCTGCCAGACGCTCTCGTGCGAATGCTCTGGGATTTCGTCCAATCGAAGGCATGAGTGCGCACCGTGCTGATATCTGATGATTTCAAATGGAGAGCTGCAGCGAACCCGGACATATACATCTAATTTCAGCAAAGATTCCCATCAGACTCTTAACAACCACAGCACATCCTGCACAAATACTTTCCCAGCAGTCTCAATTCTCTCTACCTTATCCATCCAGATTATCACACGGCGTTGGCAGGATTATGGAAATCTAGGCGGACCAGTACCAGCAATGCGATTATACGATTTTCTTTGTTCTTCTTCATTTTGAAACAAGCTCGATTCGACTTGCATCCTCCTCCTCACCGTCCACACAAATTACTTGCCAAAGATTTTATGAGCATCTTTTATGCCTGGGCGTGCCGGCGGCGAGCCGCCTTTCCGTGTTGCGCTTCATTTTTGATGCCGTCGATTGAGGCTAGATTCGGTGGCTGTGGGGCCTGGTCTTTTTGGGCGTATTTGGGAGGGTCAGGAATTGGTGGGATATAGCTTGCATTACACACATCATCAATGGCAAACCTTATTGTTGAGTTCCATGGAGCGTGGGACATAACCGCAGTGCCTGTGATGCAGCGTGAATATTCCCCATCAATGGCACGGTATTGTAGAGACGTCATATCGGCAGCTTTCGTGGCGTGGAATAAACGCGTTTTATATATTCAATGGGTATCTCTAGGCAATCCTGAACGCCACCCGCAACAATCCCGGTTCTCCGTAGCCAATGCACGTATCCCAAACCACCCAATGCATCCCGATCCTCCTTGACTTCAAACGAACTCCAATCACAGCCCGTCTGTCCCTTATTCATCATCCCCAAAGCTCAGCTTCACCTTCTTGGCCTTCTTTTTCTTCTGTGGTGGCTTTTCCTTATCCTCCCCGGTGACTGCTGCTGCTGCATCACTGCCTTTCCCCTCATCCTCCTCTGGCGCCCCTACAACCTTCCCAACCTTTCGTTTCCTCGTTGCCCCAATGGCAGCAATCTTCTCCTCTTTCCTCTCAAATTCCGGTACTGCCTCTGGCTTGGCATCCTCCGTAGCTTCCTCGCCTTTCTCACCCCCCTTCTTAGTCACACCCAGACTGCGTAGCTCAGCATCATCGAGTGCCCCCCCTTCTTCGTCTACATAGACCGGCTCATCCTCCTCGTCCGCATCAGGGTTTGGGGCGCGCTTGGCGCGTGGTGCGGCTGTGGAAGCCCCAACATTCTCGGCCCGTAGGCGCTGGAGGAAAGGAGGGAGAGACGCGTCATAGGAGAGACTTTTAGAAGTGATTTTGGGGGACATGTCGACAGAGGATTTGTTAATTGGCTGTGATAGCGCCAAGGTGGGGTTGTTGGAGGCTGAATATAGAAACACCGTGCTTTGCTGAAGAATAATTGATGCACGTGATGATGTTTTGGTGGTTTCGAGGGGCTAAATTACGGCAGAATTGTTAATTTACAGGGCGGTGTGCATGGAATTATGGTGTCTCCTTCCCAATTTCTGGGTCCTTGGCCGAAGTAGTACTCTACAGGGACCCACGATTGCAAACGTCCTACCAATCTTCTTCAACACTGTCTTCCGCGCAATGATAGACAGGAGTATAATGGCCGTTTAAGGGAAATTCTATTCCTATATCTTTTTCCTATACCACGATCTCTGTTCTCACCGGCCACGACGATCAGTTACCCAGAGGGCCACATCTGTCTCATGACATAACAACGCGCGAGTCGCTTGTCATAATTTCCCAAAGAAGAGCGCGACGATAATAATACTCCTGGTGCGGAAGTCCACATACCAGTAACTCAACACCCACGTCGCCAAAATACTTCTATTCCTCGCAGCTATGGAGGTTGTACGGCGCGCTATGAAGCGCTTGCCAACGGCGACGGCCCTGCCCACGATGAAGGAGGCAGGGAGCAAGAACAAGACGTCCAGATGGGCATTTTTCCGACGCCCCCTACGGTTAAAAGGCAATTCCGCCGTTTCCGTGCCTCTCGGCGTCGTTCTTTTATTTCCCTTCATGGTCGTTATTTGCATCCTGGTTTTGTTCGTGCGGCACCCGTCGTCGCCGGGGAGGGGTTTATTAATGCCTGGTGGTGGAAGCCCGCCAACGATAAGGTATGGCTCATGGACATTTATGACAACTCGGGCTCGTAGCTAATGAAATTTACAGGAAAATCAGCGAGAAGTATGACAAAGTGTTTGTGACGGGATGCGATGTTCCGGATACCACAAAGCCAAGGGCCAATGCCGCATTCGTCGTTTTGGCAAGAAATAAGGAGTTGGAGGGGGTGATCCAGTCGATCAAGTCCATCGAGCGCCACTTCAACAGATGGTATCATTACCCATACGTCTTTCTCAATGACGGCGACTTCAACTCGACTTTCAAGGAGACGGTGCAGGAATATACCAGTGGCTCAGTGGAATTTGGGAAAATCGACCCAAGCATGTGGGGCTTCCCAGATTGGATCGACCCAAGAGTTGCGAAGGAGGGAATTGCAAAGCAAGGCGACGCCGCAATCATGTATGGTGGCATGGAAAGCTACCATTCCATGTGCAGATTCTACTCTGGGTAGGTCCAGATAACAAACCTTTTGAAATGGAACGCAACTAATGAAAATAGGTTCTTTTATAAGCATGAATTGCTGCAAAAGTACGAATGGTACTGGCGTCTCGAGCCAGAGATCAAGTACTTCTGTGATATCACTTAGTAAGTGTTCTATACTATAGCTGCTGGACCAAACTAACGACTGTAGTGACCCGTTCCAGAAGATGATCGAAAACAACAAGACATACGGGTTTACAATCGCCGTGAAGGAATTAAAGGAGACAGTCCCCAATATCTTCCGATATGCGTCTGCGTACATGAGAACCAACAACATCAAGTCCAAAGGACTTTGGGAGATGTTCGTCGAGCCTGACCCAGAGGGACCAAAGAAGAAGCGCCCAGAAGATACACCAGGTTATAAGCCTCCTATTCCGGAGCCGCTTCTCCGCAAGGGCTCGAAGCTCCCTGACGTGGACCCAGAAGCTATGGAAGGCGAGAAATACAACATGTGCCACTTCTGGTCGAATTTTGAGATTGCAAGCCTCGCCTGGTTCAGGAGCAAGGAGTACGAGGACTTCTTTCAGATGATGGACCGCAGTGGCGGCTTTTGGATGGAGAGAGTACGTCTCCCCGCCTCCTATTTGACAATAATAGAACATTTGCTAACATACTACAGTGGGGTGACGCACCTATCCACTCGCTGGCCGCTGGCGCTCTCCTCTCCCCGAGCCAGGTCCATTACTTCCGCGATTTTGGGTACCGCCACACAACAATCCAGCACTGCCCTGCCAATGCGCCAGCGCGGCAGCTGAAGCGCGACCCGTGGCCCGAGATGACGACTACGAACCCGCGCAAGAGGCGCGAGGAAGACGAGTACTGGGACAGCTGGGACGAACCGAAGGAGAACGGAGTCGGATGCCGATGCCGCTGCGACACGGACATTGTCGACGTGGAGGGGAAGGAGGGAAGCTGCATGGCGGAGTGGGTTGACGTTGCTGGAGGATGGGCGAGCCCTTAGTGGCTTCGCGGTAAGATATAACGGGTTAATGTCCATGTATGAACCCAACGGGCAAATCCTGAAAAGGTAGAAATAGGTAGGAGGATGGCAGATATCATGATGCTGATGATTGTGCTTGCGTGGGGGGAGAAGCAAGCTTATTAGCATAGCGCAGGTGTCGGAAGTACTAGACTGCGGGAGGGAAACGAGGTTGCTGATTCTAGCATACGAGAGAACTCGGCGTTTGCGGCTGTAGAACTGGGGCGGGGCGGGGGGGGGAGGGGGCATTGTATTTGTAGTGCCTTTGGCAAGCTTTTTTCGAATAAGGACTCATGATACCATTAATAGATCTTTTTTACAAAGGCTGGGGGATTTCAACTGCAATATTGTGATTTTGAGATGTATATGCAGGCTAAACACGCGAAAGGGGAATTGGATATCTCTTGAGGTAATCTTTCGAAATTGTTATCTGTTTCCTTATGATGCAGTAGAAAGACATTAACTATTACCCCACCCTCAGCCCATCGAGATTCTTTCTCGCCCATCTTGCCAAAACTGCCAGAGGTCCGCACAAAACGGTGGTTCCCCTAAGCCAGTCCAAGAATCCCGAAAACCTCCCCCCAAAGAGCCACTCCCATAAAGTAATCACCCCCATCCACATCCATACAGCCATAACCTCTGCAGCAGCAGCCACATTACCATGATAAACCGTTTAAAAACAACCCAATCTATTAACAAAGCCAGCATCCATTCTAGGGCTCATCCCAAAATGTTCCAAAAACGAAAGCAAGAGCCTATCCACCCCCCTCCCAAAAAACAACAACCGTAAGCAAAAACGCTTTCGAATTCCTTAAGATGATGCCTTAAAAATCCGTAAACATCTCCCCAGGAAAAATATCAAAAATTCTATGTTGGTATTGTATTGTGTACGTCGTAACCACTCCACTCACTCACTTGTGCTTGCGCACCGGGTCCTCCGCAAAGCGGATTCCGCGGCTCCGCCCGCTCATAGTCGACGACTGCGCCTGCAGCGTCGGCACGGCGGGGGACGCCTCCTCCTCATCGCCTTCTTTCTCCTCGCTGTGTCCGAGCGCTGCAATACGGCGTCTAAACTCCGCGGGCGTCTCGGAGTCGTCTCTCGTTGCTCCGGCGGCCAAGGCTCTCCTCTCTGTGGTGGCAGACTCTCTGCGCTTGTCGGCTGGGGTAGAGACAGGGCGCTTGCCAGCTGGAACATCGTCATCTACTCCTTTGAGGGCTTGCTCGCGGCGCCTTCGCTCAGCTGCCGATTCTGGGACTTCACCTGATGGCGACCCCGCTGATGCGACAACGCCCGTTCGGCCCGGCGAGCCTGATCCGCGGTCAGGGGAGTCCTGCGCGTGCGCAAACAGAGCTCTCTGTTTCCTAGCTACCTCGCGGTGTTCCTCGGCATCCTCGCTGCTACGGCTGCTGCCGCTGCTGTTGCTGCGTGTCCCGTCGAGCTCCTCAGGTCTCGGAGCCTTGGCGCCTGCCATCGCGGCACCGACGACCTTTGCTGCGGCGGCGGAGTCGCCAGAGCGCACGTTCTTGGCGCTGAAGAGGCGGTTCGAGCCGGGGATGCTGGCGTCTGCGTCTCGGCGCGCGAGGTCTTTCATCGCGGGGGGTGCGTCGGTCTTCTCGATTATGGCTGCGCGGCCCTTGGGGTCGAGGGAGCGGATCTCGTTGAGGAAGTCTTCCTTGGTGAGACGGCGGCCGGCGCTACCGATGGTAAATCGGATGTGCTCGTCGTCCTTGTAGTCATCCTTGTTTTCCTTGAAAGAGTCGAAGATCTGGGTATCCTTAATTGCATTGAAGCCACTCCACTTGTTGAGACCTTGGATCAGTTTGCTTTGGCCGGTTTGCTGAGCCTCGGAGCTCTCGCCCTCTTGTGGGCTTGCCTCTTCCCCTGCCTTCTCCTGGTTCTTACGTGGGGTTTTGGGCTTCGCGGCGATAGCCTCGGCCTTCTTATTATCTCTGTGAGACGGAAGATCATACTTCTTGACGACCTCGCCATCCTCATCTTCGACAATAATCTGCAAGAGTTAGTGACAAATTATACATCGAATTAAAATTCCATGAACTTACAGTGTTACCAAACTGGTAAGCCAGAGCTGGACCACGTTTCGATTTTTCCTTGACCTTCGAACCTTCGCCTTCATCACGATGCCTCCACTCGCCAAGCTTCTTCCTGAACTGCTTGTATCCTGTCTCTGGATGCTCAACGGTTTCCTTTGCCTTCTTCTCCACTTCGCCAGCCTTCTCCCCCTTAGTCTCTTCCGGAGGAGACTGTTCAACAGAGAGGACTTCGCCATCTTCATTTTCGATGATAACGTGATCGCCTTCTTGATAAGCTTCATACGTGTAAGGATGCCTTTCGGCGTCGGACTTGTGATGTTCTGGGCGTTCATCATCACCTTCCTGCATAATCTCTTCCATTTCCTCATCGTGCTGAACCTTTCCAATCTCTCTCTCGCCCCTCTCCTCACCTTCCTCTTCCCCTTCATGAGTGGTAGACTCTGGAGTCAAGGTCGTCGATGTGTTTTGGCTTTGGTTGCGAGGCATAGGCGAGATTGCCGACTGGCTGACGGGTCCTCCTGGACCGTATCCGTCCCACTTGGACTTCTTCCTCCGTCTAGGTATGAGAGATGAGCTTCGAGCATGTGCTCTACCCGTATCTTCCTCCTTCTGACGTCTAAGGAAAGCTCCGGGAACGCCGACAGGTGGAAGCGTTCCTGGTGGTAGATCCTCCATCTTGACATCCTCAAGATCAGTATCCGACATTTTGGACATCGACTTGGACTGCGACGAAATTCGAGGCAATCTGTTCATCCACGAAGGCCCTTCTTCATGAGCAGTTGTGTATGACATAGTCAATGTCAACGTATTGATGTGTTTTCCGAGCGTGAAAACAGCAATTGATGATCCGTGGATGATAATGGAAGTGATAACGAGAAACGTCACAATAGGCCATATCAACGCGATGAGATGATAATGCGGCGTGCCCTCGTCAGGGAGTTTTGCCAATGGTGTCGTAGTACCAGTCTCCAAATCTGCTCGCGCAAGGATAGCAATGAAAATAGCTCCAACTCCAATAGGGCCAAAGTGACCCGCAAACAGCGCTTCACGCCAACTCTTTATGTCAGGTATAAATGGCTTTAGAGCCAGCATGATCGGTATGCGTCGGAAGAAAACGACAAATAATGCAATGATAACCAGTTTCCACGCGGCAGTTCCCAGCTCGGGGGAGTTGAACTGATCCCAAGGAATGATAGTGCCAAAGTAGACAAAATACGCCAAGTTGATAAGCAAATCAATAACGTTGGACACATGCGACTCTTCAGTCTTCTGTGTGAACCAACCGTCGTTGGAGAAACCTACACCAGCAGCGAAACCGACAAGCAAGTCGTCCACACCCAATAGACTGCCGGATCCAGCACAGAAGAGTGCCAGGACGAAGTAAAACACAAGGAACGACTCTCTATCAACCAAGTCGTTCTTCTCGGCCCATCGAATACCTCGTCTACCAATGTATCCGATGATAAAGCCATATATGGCGCCGAAAACACACTCGTACAGGATAGAGACGACAATCCAATGGAACGCCACTTGCGAGGGCTGAGACTTGTAATGGATGATGTACAGACCCAGGTAGACGAAAGGGAAGGCCATCCCATCGTTACATCCCGATTCTGCGGACAGCAGATCACGCAAATGTTTGGGTACACGCTTGGCGAACTTCCCCTTTCCGACGACCGAAGACGCCAGGACAGGATCAGTGGCAGTGACACAGGAGGCCACGACCAAACTCTCCAGCCAGTTCAGCGTAGGAACCATCCACCAAATGAAAAGACTCGTAATGAGCCATCCAAAGGTCATAACGGGTATGAGGAGGAAGGTGACGGATCTCCAATGCTTCTCCATGTAGTATTTGGGCAATTCGACGCCGACGGCGAAACATTGTACCACGAGAACGATTCGTGAGAATTCGAGGGTTATTTGATCGACATTTCCCCATGTGCTGGGGTCAATGAGGTTGGCGGCATGCGGGCCAAAGATGATGCCGCAGATGGTGGCGACAGTCGCCTCGCCGATGTAGAGTCGCTCCTTGATGAAGGATGAACATAACATAAACAGGGAGGTGAAGCCGCCCAAGATTATATACACCAAATGAGGCTTGTTGATCGACAGGTGGTCCCAGGCCATACTGAGTCAAGATTGAGCCTCCGAAGGCTTCGATGTCTTGAATTTGTCGGCTTGTGCCGGGGGGGATGGCACCTTGCGCTGGGGTCGCCAAGTCCTCTGGAGAACTGCTTGTCGCGCGCGTTTGGAACAGTATCCCAAGACTTAGGTATTGCTTGTGTAGACCCCAATCTACAGATCCCTCCTCAGCGAGCGTTGTATTGTAATGGGTGCATTCGGGTTGAGTGGCGCCAATGCTGAGCGCAAGAAAACCGAGGATCTTGGCTCTTAGCGGGAAGGGCTATGAACTTGGCAAAGAGTGGATTGCCCAGATAAGGGCTTACGGTCGAGATGGGTCGCCAAGATCTCGAGATATATTGTTTGCTGACGGGTTGGAGGAGTAGAGAGAGGAAGGGAGGAATGGTTCTGGTATATGAGGGACCTGGTGAGGTGTCGCTAGTGGATTTCTGATTGAGGCGGCCCAGACTGAAATGTTTTTTGAGTTTGCGCCCAGCCTTTCCTTAGTAGTAGCGGACGTGACGGCGCAGTACTAGTGGAGCAGTGTGAGGGGGGAGAAATGACATTGGTCACCTCTTTGTGAAGCTGAATTGGCCGGGTTCAGCAATAAAGACTGCAGTATCACATTATTTATGTTGGACTACATGCATTGAATGGCGCAAATGATGATCCATTGGGGGTTGGGGACATTTCCTTATGACCGAGTTTCTCCAATTCCCCAAGGTGCAAATGTGGATTTTCTGCCGTCGGGGCTAGCTCCGGTACTGTTAGCGGTGAGAGCGCCACTACTGAACTACCCAGGACTATAATAGGACCAGTAGTAGAGATGATATTAGACCACTAAATGACTAGACCTGTTAGCCACTGTTAGCCACTATAACAAATTAGAGGGGCGCATGAAATCGGAGCTATCCAGTTACACGACTTGACGAAGTTAATGAGTGGCGCCGAATGGCTGCGATATGGCGCTGTAACAGAACCACGCGATTGGTATGTTACTGGTATGTTACTGGTATGTTATAGTGCGCGTCAGACTATACGCCAAAGGCATGCACTGCAGTGCAGAAGGATTCCGTCCCTCTGCTATTGGTTCATATAGCACGTGACTCACCTCTATATTATACACTACTTACACTACTGTTGGTTCATCTTGTTGGTTCGAACACTCGACACACTTGTCGTCTTTCCGTTCCTTGGTGGCTTTGGTTCCATGGTGCATATGCTCAGGCACAATACCGATCACTCTTCCATCACATCACTCGTACATATTACTTCTTTCGCACTTTTGCATCGAAAGGTCGGGATGAAACATTCCATCTGTTTCTCTGACTGTTCATCGCATGTGGGCCCTGACATTCGGTGTATGAACTGCTTGAAGGAACCTGCATAATAGTCGAGTAGTCGACGAAACTGAGGACACCTGTTGGGCTATCCCAGTGACATTTTGGCTTGTCACGGATTCCTGCGAAAAGGGTCACCTCGCGGCGTCCATCCACCCTTCTTACCCCGCAGGCCATGAGCCGAGCATCTATATTTTATTGTATTACCGCCCTAGACGCGCAGGAAAAGGACTGATTGGATTTCAATCGCTGCGATGGCCACTTATCTGACCGAGTCGGCTCGTTGGGCTGCTCTGGAAGCACATGATCCCCTGGCCGACGGCAGCTTCGTGTATTGCGTCAAGACGACGGGCATATATTGTCGCCCAACCTGTGGTGCCCGCCTCGCGCGCCGAGCAAATGTGGTCTTCCAAGACGACGCCTCTGCTGCACAAGAGGCCGGTTACAGAGCGTGCAAGCGGTGTAAGCCGGACCTTGACAAGCATGACCCACAGGCCACTCTCGTGGCGAGAGCACGGCACACCATCGAGAAGACCCAGACTGAAAAGGGCTCTATCCCGTCGC
Organism: Pseudogymnoascus sp. BL549; assembly: GCA_001630585.1. NCBI lineage: Eukaryota > Fungi > Ascomycota > Leotiomycetes > Thelebolales > Thelebolaceae > Pseudogymnoascus > Pseudogymnoascus sp. BL549. The sequence continues at coordinate 38,406 of LNAR01002061.1, read as the reverse complement.
TCTCAAACCTGGCTGAAGAAGCCGGGTTGACGAAGAGTCATTTCCATCGGGTCTTCAAGAAGATTACAGGTGTCACCCCACGAGTTTACGCCGAGGGCTTGGCGAAGGATGGCAATGCTGACTTGAAGTCGCCTCGGTCGATTGCTTCGGAAACACCATCTCTTGGGTATCTGGCGAGTAAAACCGCCAGTGAAGGCCCTGCAACACCTATGTCGCACCAGCTCCCATCTGTTCCGGAAAGCCCATCTTCCAAAAACTTGGGATTCAGTCACATGTTGCCTACTAAGCCTCAATCCAGAGCCGTGGGTATGAACGAGACAGATTTGATCGATGACCTCTACTCCGTGGCGTCAGGATTGCCCGGCCGAGTGACAACACCAAAGCCAAGGCCGAAGGAGATATTCTACACCATCCAACCCTGGCAGTCGAGCTTCGTCTTGATAGCCACGAGCCCTAATGGGATGTGTTTAATGGATATTGAGGACTCGAGCGACGCTCTTTTGAAAATTCTAACTACGCGGTTTCCGGAAACACACTTGGCACTATCGTCGTGGTCTCCCGCAAAGTCATCTGCGGGCCCCAAGGGTCACCAGAATTCACAGGAGGCCATCTTTGAGAATGTTATGAACGCTTTGGTTAATCCTACGGGGAAAATTCTAGATATTCCCTTTGATTTGCATTGATTTTTTTTCTTTTCTTACTCCGGCATCTGGAATGTCGCACGCGAATGGGGAAGGCTCTTATGAGAGAGGTCTAATATGGGTATGGTTATTTTGGCGGTTGAACAGTTAGAAATTGCCATGGGTGGCTCGATATGTGATATGGACATGACAAAACGTCGGTGGTCCAGCAGTTTGTTTATTCCTAGAGTAGTAGAGCTGAGCTCTATAGCAAAAACAACGCGAGACTCGATGTTGGAGTCGAGAATGGTTCCCCGTATGAGTCAAGTGGTGCTGAACACTGAAGTGGCGAATATCTAGTTCTGTCTAACATTTACCCCCCTCTCCCCCCTCTTCCCCCAAAAATATTGGATTTGTAAGATTACCCTACAAAGCTTAAACTGCATGAGATCATATATCCCCTCTCAGAAACAAGAGTCAAGCACCGATCTCAAGATGCCCAGTCTCCAAAGAGACGTCTAGCGTTCCCGTGCCGCCTGCCGCGCTGATTGGTTACATTGGGAGCAACCGCACTTTAGCGCAGTGGGGCAAACCGACTTCCTATGAGCCTCAACTCTGGACCTCGCTCATACAAATATAGTCGTCGCGCCCACATACTTATCTGGAGAGAAACTGTTTATGCAATCACTACTGCAGTAATAAAGTTGATCTGTCACTGTCTGCACCCAAAAAACCTCATCAGCGTCGAAGAACCGCCATTATTCTCACATTCAACACCAGCAGCGAAAGCCTGGCCTATCTCAGTTCTATATTGCGCCTCAAGGCAAGTGCAGGCAAGATGACAGCAAAAGTTACGCCTTACCAAGAGGTACTTATGCTTCCCCGACGCTGACAAGATATGGATCTCATCAACTAACATCGCAGCGCGTCTACGCCCTCTTGGTCCAAATCCCCTCCGGCCGCATCACATCCTACAAATCCCTCTCCGACGCCCTGAACTCAAGTCCACGTGCTATTGGTGGTGCATTGAGGAATAACCCCTTTGCGCCTGAAGTCGTAAGTTTCTCCCCTCCCGTCCCTCTGTTCACCGGCAGCATCGATGCCCTGAGTTTCCCTCTCCAAGTAAGTGTTTAGAGGATGTGAACTGACGGGACTCTGGTAGCCATGCCATAGGTGCATTGCTTCTACCGGGTTTGTGGGGGGTTTTATGGGGGACTGGAATAAGGCCCCGAGTGGGATTAATCAGGAGAAGAAGATTGAGCTGTTGAAGAGGGAGGGAGTGGAGTTTGATGAGAAAGGGATGTTGCTGGATAAGGCGAGGTGGTGGGATGAGTTCAAGGTTTGATGACGTTGAGTATGATGAAGCGTAAATTATTATATGAGCAAGGAAATGACCGTGGAGTTCGGTGTTGTACTCGAGAATGAATTTCATTAATGACCCCAAAATGGGCTATCTATTTGCTGTTCCTTCGTGGTATATAGTTATCTCCCGCATACTCTCCAAACTCCCATAAGCGTAAATCATCGTTCGTATAAAGTCATTCCAGTCGTAACACTCATTACCATAATCATAACATATCCAAGCCGATCAATCATAAACATACAAATACCCCTCCCAACCCACAAACAGCGCCAGCGCCAGCGACCCCCCCCCACCTCCTCACAGGTCCGCCGCCGCCTCACTCAACACACTCAGCAAACTCCCCGCGGCACCCCCAATACTTGCCGCCGTAAACCTCTCCGACCACCGTTTATTCTGCGATCCCCTACTCCCCCCCCTCGCTGCACTCTCCCTCTCCCTCCCCTTCTGCTCATTCTTCTTCCGGCCCTCCGAACCCACAGCTCCACCCGACGCACCCGCCCACGTCTGCGGGACCCTATACTGCCCCGGCTTTCTCGGCGCATACTCCTGCCTATCGCCATCCGCGTCTCGGCGTCTCGGCCGATCGCGATCGCGCTTGTACCGTCGATCTGCTGAGCTCCTGCTCGACGACGAGGTGTCGCTCGTGTCGGAGATGCGGGTGTCTTCGTCGGGGAAGTGGACGGATTTCTTGGGTGGTGCGGGGGCGGGGACGGGGTCGATGGGGCGCGAGGAGCGGGCGCGCGCACGGCGGGCTTCGCGGAGGGCGGCGGTGCGGATGGCGAGATCTTGGATTTGGGGGAGGGAGAAGACGCCGAGGATTGCGACGTACTCGGGGCGGCTGGGGTTATGTTAGTATGGTTTTATACTTATACCAGTGTGGGGTACGTACGCTTCATATCTGAGTCGGTCTTGTTCGAGGATTTCGGTGCTGACTAGACCGCGGCGAATCTTGGTCCATTTTGCGTCCCGCGGAATTTCACGACCCTGAGAGTCTGGTGCCAGGCCAGCGGGTATGGAAGTAGTGATGTTCCCTGGGCTGTGTCCGTACCGGTCTGTCGGAGGGTGGGACGTGGCTGTCACCGGTATGGGTAAGGCTCCCGAGCCACGTGGTGAGACGCTGTACAGTGACCCTTCTAGAGGTGGGACAGGTTGTGGGACGGGTAGCTGCTGAGGACGAGGCCGGTAGGCCATGGCTGTTCCCTCGGTGAATGATGATGAGGTATTGTAACTGGATGGGGAGCCTTGTGGAGAGTAACCATTGTGTCTGTCATTTTGGTCGGAGTATCGCCGTGGCCTCCCATCTCGCGGTGCTTCGAGCATTCTGAACCTGCTTTCATTCGCAGAGTCATCGGCGAGGATCGACTCTGTGGTACAAATCTCTGGCTCTGGTATTGGTGACCTGAGTTGCACGGATGTTGGAGGGCTCCCGCCGACGCCGTGACCATAACTGTTTCTACTGCTTGAAGAGCCTGAACGCTGAAGGTATGGTACAGGTGGAGGTTGGACTGGCGGAGCATAAACTATTGGAATGTGAGGTGATAGCGGCTGGACTGGTGGAGCCAACCCATCACCAATACCTTCCTTCCAACCCGTAGCTATAGATTCCGGCTTTGGTCGCTCATTCTTCATCGACTGTAGGAATTTACTGTTGTCCTCTTCTACTCTGAGCTCCTTTATCGAGGAGTCAGAACTGGTCATGTTGAACGATGGCGGGCCGCTGGCAGATGCAGGTGACTGAACTTGTTCGAGCCACTCCTGGGTATTTACTGATAACACTGGCGGCGGCGCCTTCGCGGCGACTGGCACATCTTCGAGTAATCCGTTCTGGTCGATTTGTCGAATATAGGCTCGTAATATATCCTTTGATTTAATTAGCTCACGAAACTAGAAATCGAAGTGGGAATACTAGTACTCACTTTATGTCGAGTTAAAACGTCGCTGGAGAACCCCTCAGCGACCAGTTCCCTCCTAAAGCTTTTCCACACTTCCTTATCATCATCTTCGTATGTAGTCATTAAAGAGGCCGCCCGCTGACCCATCCGCGCCGCAATATTGTCCACCTTATCCAATATAATATCCAGTTGTCCTCCATGATTATCAAGTGTCGTCGCCACCCTACTCGACTCGCGAAGCTGAATCGTATCGAGCAGCGCCGTGATGTTCGTTTTGTGATTTATAAGCTTCACCCTCACAGTGCCCAGCTGGTCCATCTCGATACTGGTAAACTTTATCTGATTCCACAGCCGTCCAGTCGCGCTCCCACTCTTATCGTCTCTGACGTCGCCATACTTCCGCAGAAGCTCTTCGAGGTCCTCCAGCGTAAAGCGACAGTCGGAGATTAGCGGCGCAAGGTCTCGCGCATACAGCGCCCGGTCGCGGTTGAGTATGGATTCCGGCGCCTGCACTTCGTACTTGAGATGTCGCAGCACCGTGTGGAGTGCGCGAATCTCGCGGCCGATCTCGAAGTAGGCATCGTCGGCGTTCTTGCACTGTCGGTACAGCCGGCGCGTGAACTCCAGTACAATAATTATATCCGCCGGATTAGAACCGAAAGTCATCACATCTAAGGATTCCGACAAACGATAATTATATGGTGGTATTCATGTGAAGAGTCGCAATAGTGTAATATAATGGATTATCGTAGTATTCGTAGTATTCGTAGTATGTATGGAGAATAAGTATGGAGAAGCGAAGTACAAGTACACAGCAGATGTTGTTGAGGATGCATCCACTTCCCATATACTCGAGTACAGTCCACGTTGTTGGAGCGGCTACAGAGGGATAAGGGACATTTGCACGCGCGCCGGGTCGGGGATTGTGACGTCGAAGCCGCGGGGTCCTGTCTCTTGGGGTTTCTTTGCGGAAGGGGAGTGGGGAACACACGGAGATGTAAGATTGGACAGCGAGAGCGCCCCCTCACGGCTGATTCCAAAGCAAGGCTGTATAAATGTCCTTGCACAGTAATTATGTACACTAGTGAATCTCGATGTTGGTGATAATGTACCTCATAGTTTCATATGCACAACAGATATCTCTCTGGTGTCCAAAAGTGCAAGTGGAGTATTGTTCATAGTGTAGATAGGGCCAGGCAATAGAGATATGATGGGTCATAGTCGACAGCCCGGCTAGTTGCCTCGCCCACCGGTATGTATGGTGTGGCACAAATGCCTTCTCTGGTTCGTCTCATTAGATGTGGCTGAGTATGTGCGGCCACTGAAGCGACCTGAATTGACCTGAATCAGGACACAATCAATAAGCTCTCATTATGGGCGCGCCAGCCTCGACTCCGCCCCAGTCACCCCGTGAAACAAGCCTTCTCAATCACATTATCACCGACAATTTCTCATTTACTACTGGATCGCCCGCGCCTATACGCCCTCTTCGCAATATACATGCATGTGCATTGACGGACGGCGGCTGCACCCGTCCGTAAGCTGAAACCAACAATGCCCAACATCAATGAGCTCAAGCTCAAGTACCTGAACTCGGGCCTCTAGATCACAATCCGCTCCTGCGAGTACTTTCCAACCTTCTTGCTCTTCAGCCTTCCAATATCCCGCGCAGTTCGGCGCTGTAGTTCCCCACCTGCCCCAATCTTAATCCGGGAGATCAGTTGGTCCGCCTTCAATCCGAAGGGAAGTATGGTGGCATCCTTCCCAACCTGGGCAACGGTAATTGGTTGGTTCCTTCGCACGCTGCCCCCCTTCTGAGAGCTGTCTACCTTCTGCTTCTTCGCGCTTACGGGCAGGGCTTTTTGCACCGACTCGCCGTAGCGAACCATCTCCGAGGTAAGGCCCTTGAGATAGGTCGCTTCCTCAATGCCCTCCAATGCAGCACTAACCTCGAGCTTTAAGCTGGAGATTAGTTCTTCCGACTGGAAGCGATCTCCTCCTGCCAATATGGCGTCCCCAGAGAGCCAACCGCCCGAACCAATGGCATCGATGCAGCTATTGACTAAGCTAGAAATCAGAACAATGGTGCTGTCTTGCGAGCCGGTGTCCTCGTCGATGCTATCGACAACGTCCAGGTACTTAGATGTCCATGCTCCGCGTGCAAGCTCAAATCGGAGTAAGTAGATAAGTGACACAATTTCGCTCGACGTCAAGCTCAATTGTAGGGCTTGCACGACTGCTGTCGAAGGGCAAGAATGCAGCTTTGCTAACGCCAGACTCAATGCTTGGCCCCTAATACTAGCTCCGTCTCCGAGTTGATATTCGGCCAGGCGTAAGGCTGCATCTGCCTCTTCAATTTCATGTTCAGTCTCCACATCGCCATTGGTGGTGGGGGCTTCGCCTTCTGTAAGTAACAGTGGCTTGTCTGCCTTGGTGCCATCGTCAAGAATCTCAAGGCTCTGCATGAGTACGCGGATTGCGTGCACGAGCTCAGACGCGTCGAGGTAGTTGTTGGAAATGAGGGAAAGGAGCACTTTCATCTCAGGATCGACGTCGATGAGAGACGACACAAGTTGCCCTGGTGGGATAACATACGACTCAGCACTACGAGACTCATGCTTCAACGAAATCTCGATGTTGACTTTGTTGAGGTTACCGGTCTCCAGGAGCCAGTTGACAACATTATGAGGATAAAATACGACGAGAAGTTTTGGCTCGCCGTTCTGGCTTGACCAACTGAAAATTCTGCTCAATGCGTACTGCACCCAACGGGGGTCGACGTCGACATATCCGCTCCGTGCGGATGGCCATATCCATTCAGGCACAGCTGTTCCGTCATTCGACTTGGCTTCATCCTTGGATTTGACACCATTGGTACCCGCCACTCCATTCAGGAATGGCGCAACCTTCCGACGGTACATTTTCAGCTCCTGCGCCATTATTTCTTCAAATCCATCAATGTCCTGCTCGGCAACACATCGGTCGAGCTTTGATAATTGCTCCTGCATAGTGCTGTCGACAGCCGGGTTCGATCCAGGGATATATGATGAAAGTGAGCTCAATGGGACCCGGTGTAGCTTTCCAGAACTGGCTTCCATTGCCTGGCGCCTGCCGCAGCCCACCGAATCTATGAGTAGACCAAGTTCCCGACGGCGGCTTGGAATATCCTTTCGCGCCTCTATCGAAAACGAAACGAGTTGGTTACCAAGGATTGCATGCACAAGGTTGTGCTTCGTAGAATATGCCACCAGCTCGCACTGCTTCGGGCTTGAATCCTCGGCGTCATCTAGCTTTCGCTTTCGCGAGACAGCCTCTCCCTGGATGGTGTCTAGGTTGGTGGAAGCTTGGATAGAATGGTACGTAGGGTTGTAGATATCAACGGTCTCGTTGGTGGCTGTCATTACAGACGTGCTGCTAAGACGTAAGAATGATGCTACATTATCGATGTTAAGTTGCGATTTGATCTTGATCGTGCCGTCCACCAAGTCATAGATAGTGAGTGACCTGGTAGCAAGCTCGTATAAAAGTCCAGATGAAACGTGGATATCGTATTGCGATTTGCCGAAACTCGACGGCGGCTGCGAATGAAGCCATGGAATTGGCACAGAGAGTAACGTCTGGACCGAGTGCACCTTGCTGACGGATGCACCGTCTCCAGCGCGAGGAAGTGCAACAACGTGAAGTGTGCGGTTGTCGGACCCAGTGGCATCGACTGGGCTTGAAACGAGGACAAGAAGGGTCGGGTTAAACCCATTGGCATCCACATCTTCCGAAAAGATTGAAAATGCATCCAGTTGTCCCTTAAGGAGCCCCTTGCTGGCGGTGTGCGCATCGGTGAGGCTGACGAGCTCAATCTTGTGTGCAACATCGGGTGTGGCAGAGTTTTTGCTCACAGCGGCAGCCGGAGACGTCCATTTTGACTTCAGATCCTCTCCATCCAGGCATTGTATCTCTCCATCCGACTTCACGACAATGAGGCTGTCACTGGACGATCCAATTTGCTCTGGGGCAACGCCGAGGAACACAACTGGTTTGGTCGAACCCTTGACGATGTGGATTGCGCTCGACGAATCGGCATGGCCTTCTGCTGTTGTCGTCTCGCGGAAGACTGTGATGCGAGGGGTGTTTTCTGTTGTGGATGCGTAGGTTCTTCTCTCAACAAGTCCTTTGCCTTGCTTCAATCTTAGAGAGTATGGCGAGCAAGTGATCAAAGCCTGTGGAGGGAGAGCGTATGAAGTGACGAGTTTTGACGATTGAGTCTTTTATGAAGTTAGCATATTGATAACACGAAAGTCTTTTCACGGTTACTTACATCGTACAAGTTCACACCTTCACCACTAATTCCCACAGCCAACTCGGCTCTCTTGCGCTTTCTTGAGCCTGGTGTCCCACCATGAACATCAGAAACAAAATATCGGCCGGTAGAATGATCAACAGGTCGAGGAAGTGAAGCCATCACAAGTGGCTTCTCAATCGTAAACGTGGACGACATATTGGCGCTACGCTTTAAGTGCGCAAAAATATATACAGGTGAAGTCTTCCAGGGCGGTGACTTTCATTATCACGAACTTCCCAAAACTTTTTGGAGAAAGTTTGACCCGAGATATTGTCACCTAATATTTCAGGTGTGAACGTTAATTTTAGTGGGGCTAAAAGTGAAGCTCGGACGTCGCGCGACAAGACGCGGTCTTCAAGAGGAACCACTTTGGCTGAATTCGGAACATTGTTGGCCATAGGAGGACAATACTCTCTGAAAACACCATTTCCTATGCCAGGCGAGACATATATATTGCCTGTTATTCCTACATTGCCATTTTATTCGTACAATCACCATTTCTGGGCATATTCATCACCATATCTAAACTTTGAGAGACGCGAAGTTCGCGTATAGAGGGAAGTTGGATGGGCGGAGTCCGGTCGGGAAATGGCAGCGGTGACTGCCAGAACAATGGTGGATACTAATGAAAGGAAGAAAACTATTCATCCTTTCTTTGGAAAACCGAACTGTATGTTTGCTGCTCACCTTTAAGCCACGCATTTGGTAGCCAAGTGTGTTAACGTTTCTGGTTCGCAGCTTCAAATCCAGCTTCAACCCTATCGAGCGACCTGCCATATACTGCACAGCCAGGCATTGCCGAACCAAGCACACATACTTCACAACAAGCATCGCTAGACACTGTTCAGGACAATGTGCTCCCTACATCTTTTGAACCGCACCCAGCGCCGTTTGAAATGGCTACCCCACCAACCGTCACACATAGCAGTGAGGATATGACAGCAGATCTAAACGAATCTCGACGAAAAAGACGAAAAACTACGCCGCCAGATGACAATAGCGGGCGAAATAGCCATTCCAAGTCCGAAAATACATCTCCAACGAGAAATTCGAGCGATACCCTCGCACAAAATCATGGGGCGCTGAGAGGAGCGATTTGGAATAATGGCAATGTCCCTAGCGAACTAGGCTTCCAAAATGCTCAAGGAGCACCATTGCTATCTCATGGAGTTGATGGCCAGGCGAATCCCGTTCGGAATACATTGGAGGCTATTAAACCCAATAGCACCATTTCGCAAGGAGTTCAGGCCACTCCGGTGTTGGCCGCGAAACCAACTGAATCTGCCACAAGCCAGGAAAAGCCAAAGAAAATACTTCATCTCAATATCAAGACGGGCACAATCGGTTCTCCACCCAAGCGGTCCGTCAAGGACCAGGCCCCGTCAAAAAGCCGCAAAAATCGCAAATCGCTCGTGATTACATTGAAATACGGGTCGGATACAAGCAGCCGATTGAGTGTAGGGAACAAGATCGACCACATATTGAGCACTACCAAGCCAGTTCAGCCACCCCTAAAGCAGAAGGTTGAGGTTGCAGCCCGTCCTGCGAAGGCAAACACCACCAAATCTCCACATCCATTTTTCCTTGGTAAGGCAGCGGTGAAGCCCAGTAATAACGGAATCAATAATACTGCTACCAATAATACCACGAATGCTCCCCAACAAGCAGCCCTGTTCCGAGCGCCAGCTTCAGGCCGGCCAATTTCTACTCCCAGCTGGCAGGCTCCCAACGCCAATACCTTCGCCGCTTTTGGAACTTCCAATAGCCTGATGAAATTCCCAGGGGCAGTCGAACCTATATGGCCACCAAACGGAATGACCCATGTCAGAGGTCTAGGGAACCATCCCGCGCCGATACCAACGACTGAACCGTCCAGCTTCCTCAAATCAGAAAATCACAAGTCTAAATATACGGCTAGCGAGGCAACTGCGAACGAAGATATTCTAAATGTTATAGCCGCCAAGCTCGAAATAAATGCCGTGCGAAAAGAGCTGAAAGATTTCAGTGCCAATCACTTCAGTGCACCAGATAGATGCCTTCGTTTACCGGAACGTCATTTTGAGTCGGGATACAAGCTTCAGCGACGTATCAGGCCGCAGATAAAATGTGCTGTGACATCGGGGAGCCCACCAGACGATTATAGCGACGATGAGCTAAGCAGAGACAGTCTGGGCCCTACTCCACATCCAGCGATCAAAAAGCTATATGGTAGCATACCCTCGACTTTGAGCGCCTTCGACAAATCGCAATATCAGACTCAGTCATGGATACACAAATATGCGCCACATTTGGCAGTAGAGGTTTTGCAAAGTGGAAAAGAGGCTTTCATACTGAAAGAGTGGCTACAATCCCTGACTGTTGTTGCTGTTGATACGAAAGTAGCTGACTCGAACAATACACGAGCCTCGCCTGGGCCTGCAAAGGTGGAAAAGGATAGTGGAGGAAAAAAGAAGCGGAAGTCGAAGAAGCTGGAGGATTTCATTGTGTCTAGTGACGATGAAGCCAACGACATGGATGAAGTATCCGAATCCGACGAGGAATCTCCCCGTGGCGGCCTTGGCAGGCCAAAGAAAACTGTTATTCGGCACGGTGATTTGAAATCAATGAATTCAAAGCAGCCAAGTAAGCTGTTAAACGCAGTTGTGATAAGCGGACCGAATGGATGCGGCAAAACCGCGGCAGTTTACGCTGTTGCAAAAGAACTTGGCTTCGAGGTATTTGAAATTAACTCTAGCAGCCGACGGAACGGCAAAGATATCCTTGAGAAGGTTGGCGATATGACAAGGAATCACTTAGTACAACAAACGAAAGAGCGGAAGTCGGACGATAATGAAGACCTCCAACGCGCTTCGGACGCCCTTGACGCTGATTTGAAGAGCGGCCGACAGGGCACAATGAACACCTTTTTCAAAACTGCTGCCCCGAAAGCCAAGGAACCAAACGCAAAGAAAGCAAAGCAAGGTGCAGAGCCTACTCCTGGTCCAACAGATCCTGCCCCAGTCAAGAAGCCAAAACAACAGAAGCAATCTCTGATTCTCCTTGAAGAAGTTGACATTCTCTTCGAGGAAGATAAGCAGTTCTGGGCGACGGTCCTGACATTGATATCGCAGTCCAAGCGACCAATTATCATGACTTGCAACGACGAGTCTCTGGTTTTGAACCAACTTTTGCCATTGCACGCCATCATACGGTTCACACCACCCCCTGTTGACCTCGCAGTTGATTACATGCTATTGGTAGCTGCCAACGAAGGTCATGCCCTGAAGCGGCCAGCAGTCACAGCTTTGTATAAAGCGCATAAGTTCGATCTTCGAGCGTCTATGACGGATCTCGAATTTTGGTGCCAAATCGGCGTAGGCGATCAAAGAGGAGGATTCGACTGGTTCTATCCCCGTCTGCCGGCTGGCATCGACAAAGATTCCCAGGGCAACACTGTCAGGGTTGTGAGTGAGGACACGTACAGGAACGGCATGGGGTGGTTAGGACGAGATACGTTATGTGATCCATCTGGCATCAACGATATTGAGGAAGAAATCCTCAAGCAAACATGGGATGGATGGGAGCTGGATGCTGGTGACTGGAATACGACGCTCAGACTTGACTCCTGCGCCAGCAAACCCGTCGAACTCTCAAGGAGGAAACGCCTCAAGGCCCTTCAATCATATGACGTCTTCACCGACGCCATGAGTGCCGCCGACCTCTGTGCCTCTGGCACATTAAACTCGTCCAACTACGTAAGTCGCCTCTCCCAAGCTCCCCACCACTACTAACGCCTTGCAGGTCCTCCTCGACACAACCGACCCACCAATAGGTGTTAAATCCTTTGCCGATCTTCCTATTGGCTCGACCTTTCTTCCTGCAACCCCCCTCTCCCTCTCGCCCCTCCCCCAGGCCCTATCAATCACAATCAAGTCTCTCGCCCGCTCTTGCGCCAGCACAACCCTCTCCCGCCCTCTCCGCACCCAGCTATCCCCAGTTACCGAGCCCCAGCTTCTCACCCACATCATACATGCGCGACCTTCCCCTCCACAAGGCATCTCACGCGCCCATTATAGCGCAGCCTTCGACCCGCTTGGGATACCCGAGAAACCGCTCTTCCCACCCCCCCACCTCGAGGCATCCTGCGTGGACCGCCCCATGTCGCTCCTCGCTATGGATATCGCGCCGTATGTACGCGGTATTGTGGCGTGTGATGCGAGAGCTGCGAGGGAGCGGGTTAAAGCAGGGAATTTGGTGAGCGAGGGCGGAAGAGGGAAGAGGGCTCGAACAACGAGAGCGGCTATGGCGGCATTATGGGGCGGAGAGAGGAGAGTGAGAAGAGAGTGGTGGTTTGAGGGGGTTGGAGTCGGGGAAGTTGAGAGGACGGGAGGCGAGGGGTGGGGGGATCTTGTTCGTTGTGGAGGTGGCGAGGCGGAGGAAGTGAGGCGGTCGAGAGAGGGGACCTTTGAGTCGGAGAAGTGATGCGGTTGAGATATGGACATTTGATCTGCTGAGGCTTTATATATATTTGATGCCGGGGTTTACTGGCTGGCTACTTTTGGTTGGTAGATGGAGATTTGCATGGCTGGCATGGCTTGGTAGTGGATGGAGCATTTACAACACATAGCATAGCATAGCATGGCGGGGTAATCAAGGAGTATATCCAAGCCACACATTCCTCGTCCCGAGCCGCGCTCGCGCATCCGCTTCGTAACGGAAGGAACGCGATTGACGACGGAAAGTCTGACCCCGTCACAGCGTTACCAAGCCCCAAAATCCAGATAAGCCAAGGTAATAATTCGTAGTTAAGAGACTAGATATGAACGATTGGGTATTGAGTGGTACCACGATTGTTTTCCTGGTATCAATCCCCCGCGTACCCAATAGCCGCAGGTGATTCGACCCAGCTCAAATTAGCATTGCCTGCAAGAAGACCCCCAGTTTTACCTGTGACATGCGGATCTTCGCCAAGAAAGTTGGTTGAGAAGCCAACATCAAATGGTTTCACGCCCTCGAGGTAAGCAATTTGTTCCGGGGTCAACCGTACCTTGAGCGCCTGAATGTTATCCTTCAGATGCTCGACCTTCCTCCCACCAACCATAGGAAACACATATGGCGCCTTGGACATGACGTATGCGATAGCATTGGCTGTGAAGGATTCAATACCGTGCTCTGCTGCTACCTTTGCCAGTGCCTCACTTATCTTTACCTCCTCATCAGACTGTCCCTGGTGAAAAAAGCTCCTGAGAGCCTCTCCTGTCTTCTTGCGCTCTTCAAGAGCCTTCTTTGTTTGGAACTTCCCCCCGCCCATGACGTCCCACGGCGCGAGAGCCATACCAAAATGTCGTACCATGGGGACTATTTCCCGCTCGAAATCCCGGATCATGATGTTCCATCGCCCTTGATAGATGCAGAACGGCGTCTTCCCGTGCGCTTTGGCGTACGCATTAGCTGCGCTAACAATCCATGCGGGGGTGTCAGAGACTCCAAGATACAACACCTTGCCTTGTTGAACCAGGATGTGCAGGCTGTCCATAATCTCCTCGATGGAAGTGGAGTAGTCCCACCAGTGCAGGTATAAGATATCAATCCAATCCGTCTGTAACTTTCTCAGTGAATCTCTCACTGACACATGCAAACTCCGCCTATGGTTTCCACAGTGGTTTGGAGCGTTCCCCTTCCCAAGCGCATATGACTTGTAGTCCGTGGTGTATTTAGTCGCGATGACCATCCGGTCACGGTTTTTCCGCGATTCCATCCATTCGCCGATCCAGGACTCAGATTGTTCGTCCTGATAGTTACAAGCTGTATCAATGAAGTTACCACCAGCTTCAGAGAAGGCGTCAAGAAGCTTGAATGAGGTCTCCTTGTCCATGCTTCCCAAGGAACCGGCCCAAGCGTCACCGATGGACATGGCTCCCAGCTGGAGGGGAGATACGCGGATACCGGCCGTGGGAGAGAGAATTCTGTACCGGCCGAGCTCAGTCTTCGGCTCCGGGGCCGGTATAAACAGGTCAGCCATGTTGCTGGGGACTAGGTCAGGTAGGTGCTGTGTACTGGACCTGATGGATTGTCACGAAGCTGAATGCCTTGTAGTGCCTTCAAATAGAAAGTTTCTCTCTCTTTCCTGATGGAGAGGGACTGTGGACTACTTTTGTATTCGAAGGGCAACGAGCCGCATGACGCTGGCTACACGTAAACATGATGAAAACCAGGAATCTGATTCCAATGCACCAAGTCATTGCCAGGCTAGTAGAATATAGTAATAAAGAGGAATCTAAAGCCCAGTTAACACCATATTGTAGGCAGAGTTAGGCAGACCGTTCGTATTCGATGACACCCTGAAAATATTAGTACAGCGTCTAAACCGAAGTGAGAGGGATTATCAAAACGGTAGACGTCACGATCACGTGCATACACTGATCGGCCTACTCTTCGACTTCGAAGATATGTTTACATATCCGAAAAGTTTTTTAAGATCCTATTGTATGTTTTGGAATTTTGAAATTGCGGTCTTGCTTGGACCTGTTGTTATACATTGTAGAGTTTTGAAGTCGTTCTGGAAGACCAAGCGCCCAAAGGAGGACTAGCCAGTCTCTATTTTGGGCTAGACCCGTCCAACCCCACACTCCAACCGCCTTATTAATCAAGATAGCGTTTTTTTCCAAGGTGGGTGAGTTATTCCGGCAGCAAGTGCTGAGTAAGTTGCGTCCGGATTTCTTGATACTCATCGCAGCCTCAAATATACGCTGATTTCCATGCCACTCGTACCTCACATGGGAATTAGATAATTATTGCTAGAGCGATGAAAAAAGACATAGAAAATGCCTCCCCAAGTTTCCTTGGCTAATTTTGCGGCGGTATGATGCCCTGGCCACCTCGTCCATCAGGTCCCGTGCTAACGCAAGTATTCGTACCTTTAGTGTGATGAATGTAGAGCAAGGAAATTCAAAGTATGCTCTCGATCGAAATGATGACGATTTGGTAATAACACGGCGTAGTGTTCAAAAGAGCGGCCTTCATGCGCCGTCTGTTCCCAGCAGGGCAAAGAATGCATATACAGCCCGCGAGTTGAGCGAACCCCTTTGACACGACAGTAAGACAACTGTTTCTATTAATTCACGTCATTTGGCAAGAAGCTTATTTTTTGCCATGTCCTGGATGTTGCCTTTTACTCACTGTTCTATTTCTAGGAATCTCACGGCTGCTGAAGACAGGATACGAAGACTTGAAGAAGCCTTCGCAGAATTAGTGCCCAATGCTAATGTCGACGAAATTCTAAGCTCAAGGAAGAATGGGAGCACTCATACTCTGCCGCAGCGTAATATGACGCCAGCACCAAAGCCAGTGTCCGCAGGTGTTACCAGTCTAAGAGACAGCGCGTCTCCAGGGGCTGAGGAAACTTTGCCTCAGAAACCGGACGGTTTCGACTGGGTGGAAGGAACGATGTTCAACGGCCTGTCAGACGGTATGGCTGCTTTATCCATTAAACCAGAGGGCACGGGATACCTTGGTAAGAAGTTTGAACCGCGCGCGAAGCCTCTTTGTTAACATATTCAAGGCTCCACATCGAGTGTGATGCCTCTCCGAGCTCTATTAGTTGGTGATTTAGGTGTCGATTCCTTGAATCAGATGCCAGCGAATGACTCTGCTATGGGCACTGCTGGGTTGTCTTCCGGATTTCCAGGACCTTCTGCACCTCTGCCTGGGTACTCCGAGAACTTCTTCATTGACGCTTATTTCCAGTACTATCACACGACCTATCCTTTCCTCCATGAACAAACCTTTAGGGCTCAATATGCGGGTCAATCCCCTCGGCCTAGAGGTGAAACCTGGCCGATTCTTCTCAATACGGTTCTTGCTCTAGGGGCTTGGAATGTTGGGGGGGACGATTCTACAATGGACGACACATTTTACCACGAAGTGAATAGGCACTCGCAAGACAATTCTGTGTTTGAGGTCGGCAACTTGGCGCTCGTGCAAGCCCTGGCTTTGTTGAGCAACTATACCCAAAAACGCAATAAACCTAATACCGGCTGGAACTATCTTGGCCTAGCCGTAAGGATGGCATTGAGTCTTGGCCTGCACAAAGAGTTCCCCGGATGGAAGATAAGTGATTTACAACGGGAGATGAGAAGACGGGTTTGGTGGGGGGTTTACGTCTTTGACTCTGGGGCATCGATTACCTTCGGACGGCCGGTGCTTTTACCTGAAAACAGTATCATTGATGCGAATCTTGTCCTGAATATCCATGAAGAGGTAAGTTTGATACATCTCCATATCAGTGGAAGAAACCCGTCTAACATTATCTAGCATCTAACCCAAGCCACCACTTCCCTGCCAAACGAGATTGCCTCACCTACAATCTACTCAAGTCTCATCGTGCAATCCAAGCTCCACCAGGCCACAAACTTAATCTATCACCGGCTGATCTCCACCCCCCCGCCTGCTGCGCACGAACTACTTAGTCTCCAAGAGCCCATCGATCGCTGGGAATCCTCAATCCCTTCTTATTTTCAACTCGATAACCCCGACTTACACCAACACGATGCTTTGATATTGGCCAGATACCGCCTCACTTGGCGCGCTGCAAATCTGCGCATAATCCTTTTCCGCCCGATCGTCTTACGTTGGGCTGCGAAACGCTGGACAGCTCATGATATTTCTGAGGTTGAAGACCCGGAAGAGGAGCAATGTAGGGAATTGTGCCTACAGAGCGCGAGAGAGACAATCGCGAGCATATCGCAATATATGACAACGAACATCCCGTCAAGGTTAGGTAGTTGGTATATGCTGTTAGTTGCCCTTGGTAGGATGTCTGGATCGTAACAAATACTAACTCATGGATATAGCTACTTCCTCTTCCAGGCTGGGCTCATTCCGATAATATTCTTAATTACAACATCAACGTCCCCCTCCGCGCCATCCTGGCTCGACGACCTTCGCATCACTAAAGACCTCCTCTCGTACGCCGCAATAACTAACCGCCTAGCGGGCCGCTGCCTTGAAGTAATCGATCGCTTCTGCGCAATGCTTCTCGATGCCGAGCAACCCGAGGCCATGCTTCAAGACCCAAGCCTCTTCGACGATGTGCATTCCATGTTTGTTGGCGAATACGGGGATGGAATGGACTTCCTAGACTGGAGTAACTTTGGGTTGCAGCCGGGGAGCCTAATGCCACTTCCTCCAGGGGACACATGAAAACCATCACATCGATAACCTCCAAGGACAGCAACCTGAACATGAAATTACGGTATATTATTACTCATAACAAGGCTGCGCTATACCTCCTTATGCTCCGCCATCACCGCCTCCTTCTCGTTCTCCGTCCCGTCAATATGCACGCCCCTGAGCTGCGCTTCGATCCCCCGGATCCTCTCCTTCTCCTCGTGTGCTTCCGTATCACCGAACACCAAATCCATATCCTCAAGAGTCTTTCCACGCGTCTCGGGAATGAAGAAGTACGTGAAAGCGAATGCGAGGAGACAGAAGGCAGCAAAGAAGATATAGGTACCCCATGTGATGGTAGTGAGCATGTCAGGGGTCACCAGGCCGATGATAAAATTCGACATCCAGGTGCAAGAGGTGGTGATAGAGATCGCCTTGGAGCGTATAGAGAGCGGATAGATCTCGGAGGGAAGGACCCAGCCGATGGGGGCGAAGGAGTATGAGAAATTAATATCATAGATCTACGGTATTTCGTCAGATTCCGGCCCCTCGGTTATACAGGCTCGGGTTCCAATGTGGCAGAATATTGACTTACATATATGAATGCGATTCCTACCCATCCGGCGGCCTTGTTCTCAGAGAGGCCATCGCCATAGGCACCGACAATCGAGCCGACGATTACGAGCGAGATAAAAGTACCAGCCGCACCGCACATAAGCAGAGGCCTACGGCCAACGCGATCGATGAAGAAGAGGGCAGGGAGTGTTGACAAGCAATTGACGATGCCGTACACGCCTGTAGCGAGGAGAGAAGTCGTATTCCCATCGAGCCCTAATGATTTGAACATAGTTGGGGAGTAATAAATCATTGCGTTGCAGCCCATGAACTGCTGGAAGAACATGACGCAGCAGCCTATGGCGAGGCGTTTGAATCTGGCAAATTTAGTTACCATTGATAGGTACTGTGCGGCGTCGAGTCGCAAGCCAGAGAGTCCGGCATAGTTTTCACGGATATAGGTGTTCTCAAGCAGGATGGTTGCTTTGATCTCTAGCGATTCGGAGATAATAGATGGGTGATCAGCTGGTTTACGACGAAGAAGAGCGAGTGTGGCTATTCCTTCTTCCTCGCGGTCTTGCATGAGGAGCCAGCGGGGAGAGTCAGGATAGAAAAGCATTCCGAGTCCCAATATAAATGCCGGGAGGATCTGCAGACAGAGAGGGATTCTCCATGCTGCGTCTGACTGGCCCGTGCAGCCATTAGGACCAACGTCGTTGTAGGGATCGAAGGTAGGATTGGCTGAGGTGCCGCCAGAATATGGAATATCTGGAGCGCAGCGCACGCTTCCGATATAGTGGGTTCCGTAGTCAATCCAGAAGCTGAACAGGATACCAATGGTGACCGAAAGCTGCTGGAGTACGACAAGGCCACCCCTGATATCAGGAAGCGAGACTTCCGAGATGTACAGGGGAATAACCATCGTTAGCATCCCGACAGCGAGACCAGCAATTGCACGGCCCGCAAATAACATTGGGATGTTGACGGCGCCTGCCTGAATTGCAGAGCCTGTTACGAAAACTGCTACAGCAACCATGATATCGACTTTTCTCCCGAGACGGTCCGCAATCAAACCATTGGCAAGGGAGCCAAGCCATGCAGCTAGATATATATAAGCATTTTGCACTGACTATTGTGTGTTCATTTAAGCCACTTACTGAGCAGGATGGTGGAGACAAACCACCCCTTGAAGCCGCTATCGAGGAATACACGTGGGAATGCTGCCCCAAATGATTCCATAGTCAAGACACCAGAGACAACTCCTTGGTCGTAACCGAACAGGAAACCCCCGAGTGATGAGAACTGTTATACCGACTCGTCAGCTAAATGGTTGACTTTTGTATTGTATGCGGTAGCCTACCAGGGCAACTCCGAAAAGGTACGGGTTCTCAAAGAGAAGGGTGAAGCCTTTCTTCCGCGGAGGCTCGACTGCCAATTCATGGCTGGATATTTGCTCGGTATTCTCCATCTTCTTCGTATTAAAAGCTGGTACCCTGAATTTGTATACCTAGAGTGCAGGCAAGTCCTTCAACCTGAGATTAATTGAAGGGTTACCCCACACTTTATATGCTGCCAAAAAAGTTTGGTTCCCACCTTTACCCCGCCATAAATCGTCGATGGATAATGCGGGGAGATGCAGCTCCCATGCACCACACTTTCGCCTCACGTTTACTGTGTAATATTCTGTGGATCGGGCGACTGTTGTCCGAGAATCGTACTAGCAAACCAGAATTCTCTGTAATATGCAGAAGTGATTGTCGTTGGTTGCTCCCGGGAGACTGTTTCCCGACCAATCATAGGCGACGAATGGCGACGGCGACCATCAAGTGGAGTTTCTTAATACTGCTACAAATAAAACTGCCTCCAATATCAAAAGAATATTGAAGGCATTTCGGTACCTACTACGTAGAAAGGGCTGTATACTCGGTGGGATAACGTAAGGGCGGTGCAATATCACAGTTGATCGTCCCTTGATAATAGAGCCACATACCCTTTTGCAACGACATCATCCATCTTTGCCAGAAACAAATATGGATGAAACTATCACCACATTGTGTGAGAGGTTAAAGGTGCTCCTAGAAAAGAACCCAGCGTCATCACGGCGGCGAATCCTGGTAGCCTTTGCCGGAACTCCTGGGTCTGGGAAGACGACAATATCAGCTGCTTTAACCAAAGTATGGAATGAGGAATTGTCTCCCAATGCCAGTATAACTGTTCTTCCAATGGTATGTTTCACTCATAACATATATTGCCCGATGCAGTATTATTTATAGTCTTGTTTCTTCCACCCTCAGTCACGACACCCACTAACAATTTACAAACGTGCAGGATGGATTCCACTACCCCAAATCCGTCCTGCCAACACTTCGGAACTCCGAGTGTGCATTCCGACGACGAGGAGCTCCCTTTACATTCGACGCCGAAGCCTTTGTAAAGCTAGTAAAGGCCCTTCGAGAGACTCCAGTTACAGAAGTGGACGACCCCTCCCAATCCTTCCATGCACCCAGCTTCGACCACGCCGTCAAAGATCCGATAGAGAACGACATCTACATTCCCTCATCGCAACGAATCGTGATCCTCGAGGGAAACTACCTTCTCTTGAACGAGCACCCATGGGATCAGGTCCAACACCTGGTCGACGAATCGTCTGTACCCCATTCTATCCCCCAGCTAACTAATCGACATGGCAATGCTAACACCACATGGCAGCTGGTTTGTTTCAATTTCACGTGAGACAGCAAAGGATAGACTGGTCAAGCGTCACCTCCAGGCAGGCATAGAAACAACGACAGAAGCGGCAGCTCTACGCGCGGAGGAAAATGATCTGCGGAATGGGGACCACATCAAGGAGAATATGATTTGCCCTAATTTTATCATAGAAAGTTCAGACGTATAAAAACATATCAAGGGCCACATGCCGCGTCCATTGTAAACATGTATGCATCTTTCTGACTCAGGGGATGTTCGATGGCCGCAAGGAGGTGAGCATGAGTGTTTGCCACAGCGGCACGTAGAGATTTTTGTATTGATAGGTGGAGACGAGGGGTTTATATGGCGAACTAGCAATGAGACGGGAAGATGTAGCGGGACGAGGGTGAGTGGGTTTGCCATCGACCCGGGTACTCGTTCTCGTTCCAGGGCCAATTGAGCCGTTGTTGATTTGTGGGACTATAACCTACGACGGGTGGATGTTGAGGAGCAAAAATTATAGACAAAGAGACCGAAGACGTGGAAATCGTAGGCATCGTAGGCACGGGCGTAGGTTCGAGAATCACATGAATTGTAGTCGGGGGAATTATGAGTGTAAGAATAGTGGGCATCGAAATTAGGGATGTGGGATTAGTTACCAAAAACGGACGCGTTGCCCCCTAACGGAGAATTCTATCCCTGCACTTACATACGGAGATGTGCGAGACAACGTGCTTCGTGCCATGCAGACTCTAGTATTGGATTTGGTGGCGTATGCTGTTTCATTTATCAGGTCTTCAGGCTAATATAGAATCTGGGGATGTGGGCTACTTTGGAATAGCGGTTCCTGGGTTAGCTGGATTGGGGAGAGGGGAGGTGAAGATGTCTTGTCATTTGCGGCGTCGATGGCTATTAACGGTCGGTTAATTTGCGGTGGCGGAATAAGTGGGCTTAATGGAGAGCATGAACATCAATAAATCGAGAGATCGACATGCGGATCGGCGGAGGGGAGTTGTTGATTGATAATTCGGCAATAAGCTTTGCCAACTACTATAGTATAGAGCACTACAGTAGTATGGCAGTATAGGAATTATGGTGGCTTCGGTCCACAAGCAATTGGCAAATTATAACCGCTTCTCATAGGCTCCCTAAGCCGAAATACTACGCTACCACGCAGGAACGTCGCTGGGGCGGCGTACTTGCCGCAAACCATTCGACTGACATGAAGGGCCAAGACGGCCTGAGCGCGGGATCGCTTGTGGGGTTGCGGGTTGCATGTGGGCTTACGGCGATATCTTCGGCCAGGGGGACCATACACGACCAGTCCCACGTCAGCTTATCCCATACCCCGAACAACACCTCCAACCCTCCGTTAACCCCTCACACCACTGAACTCGCTCGTATTGCCCAACGGAGAGTTCTCTCTAGAAAACCCACTTGCCGTGTGTCCACTTTCCTGAACATCAGTTACCATGTCCAATGCGAGTGAACATCAACGGCCAAATGGCGTCCAGGGTCCCTTGTGTTAGAATTGATGCGACACCAACACACACGACCGTTGTCTCAACTTGGGCGTATCAACTACCCTGCGCCACACAAACACTCACACAAACCCTTCACACACACCCTTATCGACCTTGCAAGCATGCCCACTATACCATTTTCATCGCCCCCGCGAACTCGACGTAGACATCATCGCCATGTGTTTTCTCCTTTCTCATCTTCCCTCCGAGGACATCTCCGCTCGACATGCCACCGCTAAGTTCGTTCCCGAGATACTAGGCCGTAGTGTCCGTTTTTCAACTGCCGTGGATCCCCGTATGAATCGCATTAGCAAGCCGCTGGCTCCATCTGCCTCTTCGCCGCCATCAATTGCTCCCATTAATATCTCTGGCGACGGGCTGACAGCTCCAATGTCTGGAGAAAACCTTCGCGCCGACCCCCTCCTTGCCTTCTAAGCAACGCCATTTACGTATATTTCCCTGGCACTGCTTTTGTGCCAGCTGAGCT
This sequence comes from Pseudogymnoascus sp. BL549, assembly GCA_001630585.1. NCBI lineage: Eukaryota > Fungi > Ascomycota > Leotiomycetes > Thelebolales > Thelebolaceae > Pseudogymnoascus > Pseudogymnoascus sp. BL549. The sequence continues at coordinate 15,795 of LNAR01002061.1, read as the reverse complement.
TCACGTTGGAGTTCTAACACCAGTGTTGCTGCCAGACGACATCCGGTAGAATATTCGAATAGTAGTCGTGCTGCCTGTAACATCAGCAGTCATGTCTCTCACCAATTACCAGCTCGGGGCCATTCAGACCGCAGAGCGTGTCTCTTCGGTCTTTTCAGTACTTGGGAGCGTCTTCGTCATTGCCACTTACCTCCATTCAGAGGCCTTCCACAAGCCCATCAACCGTCTCGTCTTCTATGCATCCTTTGGCAATATAGCCACCAATGTTGCTACTCTGATATCTCGGTCAGGCATAGATGCAGGCGTCACTTCCCCCCTATGCCAGCTTCAGGGTTTCATTATCCAGATGTGCGTGCTCTTCCTCTCACCACTACGCTTTTGTATTCTGCTTGCTGACTGTCCGAAAGGTTCATGCCCGCTGATTCCCTCTGGACCTTGGCCATGGCATTTAATGTCTATCTCACATTTTTTCATCGCTACTCAGCCAGTCAACTTCGGTCCCTAGAGTGGAAGTATTTATTGTTTTGCTACGGGGTCCCTTTGATTCCAGCTCTCGTCTTCGTCTTTGTCAAGACTGAGGAGAAAGGAAGGATTTTTGGACAAGCGACGGTGAGTCTCGCATGCTTCTGTGCCTCCTTCAGTTGTTAACTATTCCGCGTAGCTCTGGTGCTGGATCACCGTTGAGTGGAACGCCCTACGCATTGCAATCTTTTACGGGCCCGTCTGGTATGTGCATCCTTGTGTCTCCTCGCCAACCGCACTGCTAATTGTTATAGGGTTGTCCTCCTAATCACCATGGGCATCTATGCCCTCGTCGGCAAGGTCGTCTACAAGAACCACCGACAATTCCGCAATCTCCACACAACCACCGACAACGCGACAGCGACCGCGACCGGCATCCCCAACGACGGCGGCGACAATGGCGGCGCGCCAGTCAACTCTAAGACGACCGAGGTGCACATCACCAGCGAGTCCGCACTCGAATCTGGTTTTGATACCCCCTTTGACAGCGACCGCGACGACTTCAAGTCCCGCCCCTCCAACACCGAGAATTACACCCGGTACGCTGTAAACATTGAATCCACCGCCGAGCCCAAGCTGAGGAATGACGGCGATGCGCCGCAGCGGCGCGCTACGTCGACTGCCGACCGGGCTGCCTGGGCGTACCTTAAGTGTGCTATGTTGTTTTTCTGCGCTCTACTAATCACTTGGGTGAGTCCCTTCCTTCATTTCAATTTCCCCACCATCTTCCCGCCCAAGCTGACTTCTCCCTCCCCAGGTCCCGGCAACCATTAATCGCGTCGCTACCCTCGTGGATCCCGAGCTTGTTAGCTTTCCCCTTAACTTCATCGAGGCCATCTTCCTCCCCCTCCAGGGCTTCTGGAACTCCATCATCTACGTCTCCACCTCTATCCCTGCGTGCAAGGCTCTCATCTCCTCCCCGCCGCGTCGCAGCTTCATCGCCCTCAGCGATTTGCCCAGGCGGAATATCATGGGCAGCAACGCGGCGGCAGACAAGTCGGAGAGTATGACTGATCTAAGGGGGAACTAGGATGTTGTATCAACCGCGCTTGCTATGCCACGTCATGTCATGTCACGATCTTATTATAATGTAATGATAATTCAAAAGTTCCGCCTTCTGTCTTCATCTTCCATATTTAAGTGTCGAAGCGAGGCCGGGAGCCCCTTCATTTATCCGAAGCAAGATCATTTGGAGGGACTTTGGAGATTGCAGTAGACATTTCATTCAGAAATACGTTTCCGGGGGGCTGTCATTTTCGCTGGCCGATTTGATTATGGGCAATATGAGGAGGTAATATTTTTCATGGGGTGCAGAGAAGAGAACGCGAAGTACTATGTATTTCCGTTGGGAATAATGGGTTTAATCTTGCTTGATCTCGGGCCCGCATAGCGCACCACGAGGCATAGCATGAGGCGAAACACGGTCTACAAACCAATTTCTCACACATCCCCATGACCCGTTTGGGGCAGGCACGTTAAGAGGCTTCCTGCAAATCACCCGTAGCTATAAGCTTGTTGTGGAGCACACCAGTCTTGATACATCCGTTGACAGGACATATTTAATAAGGGGGTGCCGGCTTGGCTGTGATAGAAAATAAGATTGACGTCGGTCATTTCGCTCTCTCCAGGCCGAGGCTCGCGGAGGCAAGGGCACGGTCCATCGAGTTATTATAACAGAGAGGAGGAAAGATCAAGAGCCAAACTATCAAGTCTGAGGTCTACATCGTCGTGATAGTTGGCGATAGAGGTGTTGGCAAACACCCAATCATAGATCACGCAATCATAGATCACGTACCTATTATATCATCTGCTGTAGCCATCCAGCCTTGTTTGATTCTTCAAAATGTCTGCTTTGACGCATAATGTTGAGGAAGCAGCTGGTAAGGACTGAGCGTCGTGACAACGTCGTATTTGTGGATGGATTTTGTAGAAGGTTAGGTCGCATCACACAGTCGTATCAGTTTATAGATACTGTATAGTGCTGAAATATATATATATAATACGCTTTTATATGCCAGAGAGTCTAAATAGGGTATTACATGGTAGGCCATAAACTTCATCAAAATCAACCACTACCGCTACATCCAAAGCCAGCCGATTCTGTCCAGCCCGTCCCATTCTTCAATGCATCTAGATCTTTCAGCCTCTTCTAGAAGCTCTTTACCATCGCCTCACCAAAAGATTGATCATCACATCCTCCGAGCCATCCGTAATCCCAATGCCAAGAACCCCCCGTAACTGTGCTCAACGTTCGGCCCCTGTCCCACGTGAGCACGCATTCCCCGGCACGCGGTAAAAAAGGCTATAGAAGCGTAATGTTTACCCCATTTACCCCACGCGTTGAGGTCGACTGTCTACTTTATACGGGGAATTGCGTGGTTCGATCGTGGGGATGTCGGTGAAATGTTTTCACAGTGTTGGAGATAATTTGGCCGAGACTGGACCTCAGATCTGATGATCTGACTTAGTACTCGTTGATAGCCCCGCAGTTGGAGAAAGCCCCTGGAATTAAACGTCATATTAAACTCTCTTGGGCCTGGTTCTGCGCGATGAGGCACGCTGATTGGTGGTAGACAGTCAGCCAACCCACATGGCCTTTTTACACGCTAAACCCCACTTAGTAAGGCGTAATGGACCCCGGAGCCACTTAATTGAGCCTCCGTTGGAGATTTGGGGTTCAGGTGCATGGAAGGTCTCCGGCAATAAGTTTGTTAGGACATGTAAAAAACTATAACTATCTTTACCCCATACCCCAGATTCGTGGGGATTCTGAAGAGTTTCAGTTGAATGGTTTTCTCTCTCTCTTTCACTCGAACCACTCCATTGTTGCCTCTCTTAAGCTGCCGGCCAACCTGAGAATCGCCACAATGGCTGAAGAATTCTCCAAAGCAGGCCCAAATGCCGCCCAGGGCGACAAGCCGACTTCTGAGGGTATCGAAAACTTCGAGAAGACGGCACCCATGGAGAACACTGTCGGAATGTCCTCGCTCGCTGACCCAGAGCATCGCGCTCGCGTTGAGAAGAAATTGAAGCGGAAGCTCGATGCCCGCTGCTCGCTCTTCGTCCTCATCTACATCATGAACTATCTTGATCGCAACAACATTGCTGCGGCACGTCTAAAGGGTCTTCAAGATGACCTGCACCTGGATGCCAACCAATACTCAACCTGCCTCAGTATCCTCTACGTTGGCTACATTCTCATGCAGATCCCCTCCAACATTGTCATTAACAAGGTTCAACGCCCCTCGCTCTACATTGCCGCAGTGATGGTTGTCTGGGGCCTTGTATCGACCCTGTCGGGTGTGGTCACCAACTTTACCGGCATGGTGTTGATCCGTTTCTTCCTGGGGTTCATTGAGGCTGCCTTCCTTCCGGGCGCCTTGCTTATCTTGTCGAAGTGGTATACCCGCCGAGAGCTGACGACTCGCAATGCCATCCTTTTCTGTGGCAACCTCATTTCAAATGCCTTTTCGGCTCTTATCGGGGCTGGAGTGCTCTCCAACATGCAAGGAGTGTTGGGCCACGCTGCCTGGCGTTGGCTCTTTTGGAGTAAGTCCATTGCCAGTTTGATTCAATTTTCGCTGAGCGAATAGCTGACCGTGTCATCTTTTTAGTTGAGGGAGCTATTACGATGGGTATCGCCCTCTCTGCTGCCTTCATTCTTCCTGACCTGCCCCATAATACACGCGGCTTCACGAAGGAGGAGCTCGAAGTGGCCCAGCTGCGAATGACCGAGGATGTTGGAGAGTCTGATACGGATGCCGAGGAGCAAGGTGTCTTCGATGGGCTCATCATGGCTCTGAAAGACCCTAAGATCTACATGCTGATGTTTACTTTGACCGCCTACGTCGTTGGCCTTTCCTTCAATGCTTTCTTCGTAAGAACTCGCTGTCACTCAATTACAGCACGTCAGCGTTCTAACTTATGTTGCAGCCTACTCTTACCAAGACACTCGGCTTCAGCTACGTGCCGACTCTTCTTATGAGTGCGCCACCGTGGGTGTGCTCTTGTCTTTTCTCCCTGGTCGTTGCCTGGAGCTCCGACAGGCATCAAGAGAAGGTTTGTCCATGATCATTCCAAAAATGCACCTATAGGTAACTAACAGCCTTGTCTAGTTCTGGCACATTGTCGGACCAATCATTGTTGGTCTGGTTGGTTTCGTTATCAGCATGAGCACATTGAATGTCGCTGCGCGATATGTCGCTCTCTTCATGCAGGCATCTTCTTACGCTGGGTTAGTCTTTACCACTCACAATAACACTGGCTCAATCTCCCTTCCTTCATTTTAATGGGGCCAGAAACTGTGTACGAAGTACTAACGAGGTCTAGATTCATTGTTTTGTACTCTTGGATCAGTTCATCGTTCCCCCGCCCACCTGCTAAGCGCGCCGTCGCGATTGCAATGGTCAACGCCTTCAGCCAGCTCGGTAATGTTGCCGGCTCATACGTCTGGAACCTCGAGGCGAATGGGTTCCGCCAGAGCTACGGTATCGTGACGGCCATGTTTGGCGTCACCATTGTCGGTTGCTACATCTTCCGTACGGTGCTTTCAAACCTCAACAAGAAGCTCGAGGAGCGGCAGAGGGCCTTGGATGCAGAGCCTGAACTTGATGAGAAGATCATGAACCAGGCCGATGAGGCTATGAGGATGCAGAAGGGGTTCAGATACTTGGTTTAAGGCTGGAATGGGTTGCTCGGCAATACTATGGCCTGCTGGAGTTAAATTGTTTGAATAACATCGATGATACCCGCGGACGCTATAACCGTCACTTATGCTGTACACCAATGTCACTCATGAAGTTATACATCTAGAGTAAACACAATAGCACGAAATACAAAAATTGTAAATATTTGACTTTATATATCCAGACGGGTTTCTGTGTCGGCAGATGTGTTCCATACCGCGTAGCCTAATTTGGATGAGCCGTGTTGACTACGCCACTTTGGTTGAGTGGCGCATATTCCAATAAGCCACATTTTGCAGCCCCGCACCCAACTCCTAGTTTGCCCCACCTCTCCATATGCGTGGGGGGATGCGGAGACACCTTAAGAAGGGCAGATGGAACGAAGTTATGAAAACTCAGCACATGACCAAAGGAGCCTACCAACAACTCTCTTCATGTCTTAAATAAGCCATGGACAGCAAACCCCCGGCACCCTCTCCTTCACGAGCAAGCGTAGCAAAAGGAAATGTAGCAGAGGCGCCAACTTCGTGTCGAGAATGTCGTCGGCGGAGGGTCGAGTGCGACGGCACCATGCCAGTCTGCGCAGTATGCCAGAAGTACAGACGCCATTGTCTATACGACAAGCATAGTAAAACCCGCTTGACAAGAAAGTACGCAAGCCTCCTAGAAACATGTGTTGTCAGCTCCGGCACTCAAAGCTCCCGCTGCTGACATGGATGATTGCAGGCAACTCACGATCCTGGAGGAGCGTCTTGAAAAGGCAGAAGCCCTCTTAAGGAGCCACTTTACGGAGGCGCAGCTTGCAGAGATGATGGATGGAGCGGCTGCTATACAGCCTGCTCGAGCCACCGCTCCCCCGTACCCAAGCAGCAGTTCTACGGCGCCAGCGTCCCAATTCCACATCCCTGCACCTGGACCTCTTCCCTCCGGACTAAGTGCGGCGACTTCATCGTCACATTTAATCGAGACCTCACAGCTAGTTCCCGGTATTGACCTAGGGGCAGAAGCAAGCTCTGGAGCAGGACAATCGGTCGAATCTTATGAACTGGCCCCATCCCTGGCTGACAACTTCGAGTGGAATGAGTCGTCATGGTCCGCGCATGGACCCACTATGGATGCTGGAGACAGCGAGTCTCCACAAGCCATCATGGATGGCATGGCTTCACTATCTGTGGGCGATCACAGGGGGTACCTGGGTGCTGTTTCTGGGGCTGCTCTCCTACACCAAATCCTATCAGCCCGTAGGGATGGAGAAGGAGCCGCGACTAAAGTTCCACCGGAGCAATTCGAATCCCTGTTCCAGCAAGAGACGGACCACACCCAATGGTATCGTTCTCAATCCATACTAACCCGAGTAGTAGTTGGGAATCTCATCGACGCCTTCTTCACATTTTACCATCCTACTTTCCCAATCGTGCACGAGCCGACTTTCCGGGCGCAGTATTCAGGCACCCTGCCTCGTCCTGATAAGGAGAATTGGAACACCCTCGCCAATATTCTTGCTGCTCTTGGTTCATTTGCCAGCAGTAACTGTTCCGATGCCACGGACCTGCCCATTTTCCAAGCGGCACAGAAAAGCTTGTTCGCTGACAACCTCGAAGCCGGAAACCTAACTCTTGTCCAGGCATTCGGCTTAGCAGCTACCTATCTGCAAAAAAGGAACAAGCCTAATACAGGCTACAACTATGGCGGGATAGCCCTCCGCCTGGGTATCGGGCTCGGTCTTCATAAAGAGTTTGAACAGGGAAGCTTGCCCCCGCTACAGATGGAAATTCGGCGCAGGGTATGGTGGACTCTCTGTGTCCTTGACGTCGGTGCCACCATAACGTATGGTCGGCCACTGAACTGGCCTCAGGCTGGAGTTGAGGCCGCCCTTCCAAAGAGTATACATGAAGAGGTCAGTAAAAATTTCCGAGTTCTTAATGATCTTCTAACGCTGATACCTCGTAGGATCTGGTTTCAGACTTGGCACCGTATCCACCCGAGGTCGACGGCCTGACTCTATATACTTATCTTCGGATCCAATCGTCATACCACCTCAGGACGATGGGCATCTATAATCGCCTTATTACTGGATCTTTCCCAACAGCTGCGGAACTAATCACGCTGGACGATGAAAATATTGGCGCTTGGCTCGCGCAGTGGCCACAGTACTACGCAGAATTTCCTCCGGCAGGATCAAAACATGCTCTCGGAGTTGGAATTACGAAGTGGCGATATCGAAACCTCAGAATTGTTATGTATCGCCCATTCCTAGTCAGATGGGCCCTAAGCTCGTCGCTGTACGATCAGCAGGCCCCACCAAGGACCGAAAGTTTAGCCGTTTTCAGATGCCTTGACGCAGCAAAGGAGACCATCTTGTCCGTCGAAGAGTACTGGATGTCCCGAACCCATTTCAGACTCGCGGCATGGTATGTCTTGTAAGTTGCCACCAGCTCCAAATAATCTGACGCTCGTCGCAAACTAACGAGCGTGTACAGATACTTCTTATTCCACGCAACTTTGGTCCCCATCCACTGTCTACGACACAACCCACAGCACCCAATGGCTCATGACTGGCGCTCACAAATCCGAGCTTCCTTGGCTGTCATGGACGCCATGTCAGAGCTAAGCCCCAACAGTTCCAAGTGCCGAGAAATCAGCCTGAAGCTCTGTTGGCCTCACTTGCAAGAGGAAGGAACCCAGTTCTACGATGATAGCACGGCATTTCTACCTAGTTTGGCGGATGGCGAGGCAGCCTCGGTAATGAACGGGTATGACGCGTGGTGCGCGATGATGAGCAATACGGGGGGAGGAGTGCCACTGTATCAATGGCCAAACCTTGACGATGAGGGTCTAAACTTTTTCTATGGGCTAGATAGCGGTCATGGTATGTAGGGCCTGTCTCTCCGGAGGAGCTTCATTCTATAATTATACCAACTCATGCCTGTGAAATTGTAATATCCGTCGCCAGGATAGGGGCTCTGACCCCGGTCACTAACGTTCACAATCCATGCCTCGCTCACCAACCTTCTGCCACCCACTACCACTGTCGCTCATGTCTGTTACTATGGCCACCAACGCCCAGGAATGCTGTTTCGACCCCAGTGGCTCCATTAAGAAGCCGCACTCACCATGGCTGCCGATCATCGTTGCTCTCGGCTGCCTTCGCCACTCTAGTTATTGACGTGCAGTTGCTGCAGTCCCCATTCCCCATGCCTGTGATTGTGACCCAGTGACCAAAACATACAATCACAGCTCTTGGCACCGTTGTTTTATATCTCCATGGCTCTCATCCTCGGTTACCATCCTTGCCAGTCTCCTCTTGGTAGTCAAGGAGCTCTCAATATGTCCAAATAAAGTGGTCTGGCCGCGATAAATGGTTTTTTTTCCCAAGTGCTGTCAATTGCCTTCATCGTCAAATCCCAGTAGGTGGCCCAAGGATGTGTGGAGCAGCCTTGCGCTTCGGATGCAGCTATCAATTCTCCAAAGTTCAATATCATTGCTCACTCGGTAGCCTGCTGCCTATGACGGTTGACTTTGTCCCTAGGCGCCCGCGCCTAATAGATTGCACCTCGGCCTCCTCCCATCCTTCTTGATTAGCGCCGCTTTCATTAATACCATACTCATTGGTCTGCCAAATCTGCAGCGAAGACGCCTGCTTGGCTGCAAAGTTCTCCGTGCTCTCAGATCCGCCATCATCAAGTCGGATGCTGTGCTTGCTTGGGCGCGTCCGCCTTAGCTCTGTGCCTACTGACACAGCATTCGAGTCGTGCGTCTCTCTCGTCTGTCGAGTGCCGCTTGTCAAGGTGCCGAATGCCCCGAGGCTGAAAACCTTTCGAAGAAGAGCATAACAGTGAGGGACATTTGCCACAATGACTGCTGTGCTAGCTTCACGCACGTACCAAAATATCCAGTTGATACTCTCTGGGTGCGCAAAGCAGTAGTATCGACTAAGTATTGCCGAGATAATCTGATTCGTGTGAGCTGTTTTCACATGTCGGATCTTATCATGAAGACCCCTGGCAAGGGAGACGACTTACGACGAAAATGCCAAGGCTGAAAATTCCAGTAACAATTGCCCTTCTAGAAAAAATCAGCTTGATGCCTGTGTATGTCTGCATAGTGCGACCAAGTTAAAGAACTTACTGCTTCCATGGCAACCCAGATTTCAGAAATAATGGTAAGGAGAAAAAGAGCATCAAGATATCAGAAGAAAGGTTGAACGCGAAAGACATGATTAGATGGTTTCTAGATGTTTCGCATTGTGCTTTGCCACGACGAAGTTAGTTATATCAGCACGAGATGGACTTGGTAGGCGGAAGCGTACGGTTATTATCATCAAAAACCCGAAAGTAATTTAGAAACGGGCGGCACCAAACGCCGAAAAAGAAGACCTCGGTCACAATCCATCCCAATGCAATATATGCCATTAGAAGCTTAACTTGTCGTTGTAAGCCTAGCCCTATGCTATATTTGTACAGAGTTAGCATCGAGAAGAATTGGGATGTTTACTGCGTACGTCAGTTTGTAATATAAAAGGCACATGCAGGTCTTGCATCCCCACTGAGTCATGAGCATTGACTCTTCGATAGTGAAAGTTAATTTGCTTCCATAGATTCGATCATTGATTTGCGCCCGAGTCATGCCAGCTGTTCCAGTTGCGGGCAGGATATTTGTAAAAGGGTGCTTATCCTGTATATTAACAAGGACAATGACATTGGTGTAGAAGGCCTATGCGACCGATCAGTATTTCTTCAAATAAAGAAAGAACCCCCGCTGGGATTCTTACAAATGTTAAGGTCATAAACATGTCCTCCAGCTCCAAATTGCGCCATCCCCCCAAACGAATCGCGCGCGAGAAACTGTTTGTTCATAATTATCAGTCTCGCCGCATGATATAAAACGCCCTGTCAAAGACGGTCCTACTTACCACCGTAAAACAAATGACAAACTAGCAACTGCGAACCACGTCCATGATTCTACGAGGCGGCGCTCCGCCATTGTGGGTAACAACTTGCACCAGCAGTTGTGGAATGGAGGTCGCCGATGGCATGTGGGAACGGCAGAACTTTAATACAAGCATTATTACGGATCTGCAGAAGGAAAAAAGATGTGTGTGATGCAAAGTGTAACACCGCGCGCAAGGTCTTAAAAGGGGCGAGACTTGTTGGATTCCCCCCCTGCAAATTTATATCATTGGAGAGAATCGTCGTGTTATCGTGCCAAGCCCCACTCACAATCTTGAGCAAGATCTCTGTACGAAGCACTACAGGTTTTTGAAACGGCTACAGCAAATCCTTTAGAAATATTTTTGTGCCTGCCAACGAGGTTCAATGACCCAATGCAATCAAAGTTGTAATTATCTCCGAATGTCTGCTACTGACAGATCTCAGCTACTAAATAAGTACGAAAATCCGCCTGCTCGCATCGTAACTCGGCCCGCGGCCGTTGCCGCGTCTCCCCGCTAACTACGCCGATCACAGAATCGGAGTGGGCCGCATCCATAAGCAGCATTTGAAACCCAGCTGCCATGTAAATGGTCCGTGGTGCCCGAGATGATAATATTACCGGTCCGTATGCCTGTTCCCTGCCATGAGGTGCAGCCGAGACCATCCAAGCGAGCAGGCGGATGCAACGATAAACACAAATGAGGTATAAACAACCCTTGACAATGCATCGCACCCATGGTGAAGTCCCAACCACTGACCTTTCCCTCGGGTCTAAGTAATTAAACATGCTAGCAATGCCGTTGCAGTGCGCAATTGAATCCAAAACGGTACTGAACTGTCAAGCATCTATGCATTAGTGTCGCTGTTTCTTTGGCGCGCCGGGCAGTAAATTCCGTGAGGGTCTCAGGCGGTTCCTCTTTTTCCTTTATTTCGTTCCATATATTCCTTCTCATCGGTGACACAAGCTTGTGTACAATTCTCGTGTCCCTGTTTTTTACAGAAAATCTCACTCGCCATGACGACCTTAGTGGACGTCGAGAAGCAGAACCAGCTCGGCGATGCGCAAATAGACAATGACTCCGCCGCCACATCTAGCGAAAGGGACCCCGCCCATCCTGAGAATTCAAGTGATGCGCAGATTCGCAAAATTCGCGAGAACAATGTCGTATTGAGATTCCTCGTCAGCGTCGAGAAGCGTATAGATCGGTTCGCGAATTTTGAGGCCATGGGGGTAGAGCGCATTCCTGAGGACAAACGAGTTCCTCCCCAGAAGCTCAATGTCAATGACCCCAGATTCGTCCTACTATACCCTGAAAATCATATCTGACTGTCAAGTAGATGATGCTGTTTTGGTTTTCCCTCCTCTGCAGTCCCACGCTTATCCAGATTGGCATGCTTGGGCCTATCTTTGGCCTCTCGGTCAACACTTCAATCATCCTCACCGTCTTCGCAACTGTGATTGGATCCGTTGTCCCAGCATTTACTGCCACGCTCTGCCCTCCCACTGGTTTGCGCCAAATCGCGGTTGCCCGTTACTCCTTAGGTATCTGGGGAGCTAAATTGTGCAGTCTTCTCAATATCATTGTCAATATCGGCTATGCAACTATTTCCAGCATCGTTGGGGGTGAGTTGTTGCGTGCGGTATCTGGCGGTAGTCTCCCCCTCGTTGTAGGAATAGTCATCATTGTCATCATTGCTTTTGTTGTCTCATTTTTCGGCTTCGCTATTATTCACCACTACGAGCGATATGCTTGGATAGTTGCCGTTATCCTACTGTGCGTCCTATATGGGCAGGCATCTGAACACTTTTCTCCAACCCCTGGCTACAGCTTAGCCGTCGGGCTAGACTATCACGGGGGCTGTCTATCCTACTTTGCCATCATCTTTGGGGTATGCTGTTCATGGTGTCCCATTGCTGGTGACTATTACGTCCACTATCCTGTTAACACGAGCAAATGGCTGGTATTTGGACTCACATATCTTGGCCTCATTATCCCAACTATCTTTATCGGCATCCTAGGTAATTACTTTGGGGGGATTATTGCCACAAGCGAAGACCTCGCTGCAGTCTATCACGAAGGCGGCATAGGCGCTCTTATCCCCGAAATCATGTCTCCTCCAGCGGCATGGGGAAGGTTTGCGTGCATAGTTTTCGTCCTGTCGTTTTGTAAGTGCCACCCTAGCAGCACCTTGGAACGCGAGATCTAACCACAAACAGTGGGCAACGTCATTGCCAACATCTATTCCAGCGCCCTTTCGATCCAACTGCTTGGGAAACATTTTATCGCAGTTCCTCGTTTCGTCTGGTGCACATTCCTGTCTCTCGCAACCTTCGCCCTCGCATACGGAGGCCGTAACGTCCTCGAAGATATTATTAATAATCTCCTGTCCATACTGGGCTATTGGACCCTTGCATTTGCCATGATATTGTTCATCGAACATTTCTGGTTTCGCCCACGCCTTGGAGGGTACGACTTGAGTGCTTGGCAGGACCAGAAGCGCATGCCTTGGGGTATCGCCGGGACAGGGTCTCTCCTCATTGGAATTGGATTTTCTTTTCTTGGAATGGCTCAGACCTGGGTTAGTCGCTTCCTTTTCCTAGTGTATTCATGCACTGATGTTGTTTTAGTACATTGCTCCAGTTGCGAAGAGGATCGGAATGTACGGCGGAGACGTCGGCGACGAGCTTACGTTAGTCTCTGTGCTGATAACGTATCCTATTCTGAGAACACTTGAGATAAAATACATCGGCCGATAGACGCATTACGTTGACACATTCTCGTGGCGATGGACGTTCTAAGAAGACTTCCCGTGCTATGTAGAAGACGTGTCGATGACCGCCTGGTGAACGATGTGGCGGAAAGAGTCATATTGGGGGGCCTGCTGTCGCAACTAATATACCCAACACAGTGACAACTGCGATCAGCAATTCCACACGCTTTACTCTAGAAATGAGATCTGTGCAGATCTATTAGGTTAAATAGCTGGTATCGGCCTTTAGCCACTACCAGGCCATAACCAGGACACCAATAGTATCGTACACAGTATATACAGAACCAGTTGTCCAAACCTATATCGTACTTCTCTTTGAGACTTGCCTCTTCTCCTATTGACCATTTTAGACACCCAACTTGATAGTCTAGACCTTGACTCTCAGCGCAAACCCAACCAGCGTTATCCGCGCGAGAATCAAAAACACAACACAGGCTACCATCATCACACCCGCAAAGATCTGCAATCCCCAAAAGGTCCCGTGTTGCTGGCTGAGAATTGCTCCAGCGATGGGGCTCCCCGTCAGTGTCGCGACGCTGATACAAGTGAACAGAACCCCCTGCCGGACACCAATCTTCGTGATGTCGGGGGATATCTGGCCTAGTAGCGCTGGCACCATGCCCACAAAGGCTCCGGATGCAAAACCATATAGTAGACTGGTGACAACATATACGGCTGCGGAGCGAGGTGCAGCTAGAGTTCCAGGGAGCCACATCACAAGCAGGATCAGTGCTGAAAATGCACACATGGAAATCATGACGTTGAACCGGCCGAGCTTGTCGCCGTAGTATCCTGGTAGGATACGTCCAGGCAAACTATCCAGGAGGTCAGCATTGAATATGTCGTGAAATAGGGAGAATTATATCTGACCTTCCAGCGTTGAGAATGGCAAGCAAGTAGCCCGACAAATCGGTGTCTATCCCATTCTTCACTGCCTCGAGCACAATATAGTTGATGGGAATAAACATGGCAAAAAAGCCACAGGTGACTGACAACATAAGTAGTACAAATGTTGGCTCCAAAAAGGGGTCAGTGTAGTCGTTGAAGCTGAAGGGCCTTGGAACGGGCTTTATCCTTGAGCGAACCATAAGGTTGGCGACGATGAGTAGAGCCAGAACCACAAACCCCGAGATCCGCAGCGACCATCCAAAGCCCACCGTTGGCAGCAGTCGGGCCAGCAAGATTGGGAACACAATGCCACCCAGCGATGAGCCGCTCGCCACAATTCCAAATGCAAGGGCGCGGCGCTCCTGGAACCAGGTGGCTGTGCAAGAGAGCCCGGCGTAGAAAACGAAGCTTGCTCCAAGGGGGCTACAAATGCCTTGGGCTAGGACAAATTGATAGTATTCCGAGGAAATCGAAGTCATCATCAGACCGAACACATGCAAGAATGTTCCCGTGATAAGGAGCCACCGGGGCCCATAATTGTCAAATGCCTATTTGAGTCTCAGATTGTTCGTGTCGCCGTATATAAGGATATATAACACTCACCTTGCCAACCGCGAGTCCGGCAGCGAAGAGGACAGAAGGCTCCAGCGAAAGGATCCACGAAATGCTAGAAGGAGAATAGTCGCGCAGCTGATGCGTCTGATAATAGTCTTGGAAAATGCCACTAGCTGTGAGATTCCAACTTCGTTAGGGATTTGTGGTATATGGATCTAGAATGTGTCTGGGTCATTTCATACCGTTAACCCAACCAAATGCACAGAAGAGGCAGCACCATGCGCCAAATACTACTGCCCACGCTGCGAACCCTCCATCGAGACCGTCATCTGTCGCCTGCCTGCACTCAGCCTCCTCAGATTCCTGGGGATCCTTTGATTCTGTCACATCCTCACTCGGCTCCTTGACAGTTTCCATGTCGGGGCGCATTACTAATCCCCCTTATGACAGCACGGCGGAGGAGACCTGCACGAGGGACAACACAGGGCAGTACGGATGTGCGAAGTCACGGATCGCGCCAGCCAAGGGAATTGTTTTATATTTTACTACACAGTTCAAGCAAAAATAAGACTCAGATTTGTTCAAAGGATCACTTTTAGTTCGCTCCACATTGTTAGCTCGGTTTACTGTGCAGGGTTGAGCACGCAACCACCTTCCGAATTGGTGAATCGCCAGTTCGCATCCGGTCCTCGTCAGTTATCATAAGTAGATCTTCTGGATTGCGGCTACAGCAACGGAAACTATTGATAGAACGTTATATTTACTATCTAGATATGCTTTAATTTCTGAAGTGAATCGACACAAATCGCTTCCTGGGACTATTCGCCTTGCTCGCCGTAAGCTCGGACAAATTGTCCCGCCAGCTCGAACAGGTCGTTCGCAGCCAAAGCCAGACCCTCACTGCAAGCCAGCAACATAATAATTAAAGTTGCAGAACCCCCCCTGAGGGCCATCCGCAACATCAACCTTACTATCCGCCACCGCAATAACCTTACCACTCTGATCCAAAACCTCCAGCTTCTGCGCCCCCGTCACCATCCCCCCAACTGCATTATAATTCAACCCCTCATGCGCCGTCACAGTGCTCAAAACCTGTCCACCACTCGACACCTGAATACTCGCCCCCGTAACTCCCGCGGGGAGCACAACAGCGTAGTTGACGGAATTCACTCCCGCCCCGGAGCCGCGCAGCGAGGTGTCGCAGGGGGCAAGGACGCCGCGGTACCATAGCGCGCCGATGGGAGCGTCGCCGCTAGGTTTCATTTGGCTGGCGTCTTCTCCGGCTTTAAAGGCGTTGATGAAGGAGGTGATTAGCGGCTGCCAGCCGTCGTGGGGGTAGGTCTCGGAGTTTCCATATTGGAGGATTTCTTCGGTGAGTCCTTCGGGCCAGCATTGGCCGATATAGTGGCTTTCTCCTGCATCGTTCTGGAGGGGAGGGGGGG
>LNAR01002060.1:0-59264 GCA_001630585.1 Pseudogymnoascus sp. BL549 | reverse complement strand
GAGGGGGAGGGATGAGAGGGTCAACGGGTTTTTTGGCTTGCGCGCGCGGTGCGGGCTTCCATCTTGTGCCATATGCTACGATGCGACTCCACCTGCTACTACGCGCACGACATCATACCTTTACATACTGTGTGCGTGTGTGTGTGTGTGTGTAGAGATGTACATACGTTATGTGCGTAGTATGTACTATAGTCGCAGTACACAATCAATCAATCGCGCCTAGCCTAGTATACAGTACGCTATGTGTGAGAAAATGGCTCTCTCCCTTCCCTTCCCTCTCCTCTCCTCTCCCCTCTATGCTCCATACGTCGGTCGGTCGCGTAGAGAAACAGACAGGCATAACCAAGTACGAGATACGATAGAAACTGCGGGCGGTCCACCACGCATAGTCCCAGTCCCAGTCAGTCCCATCCAAAACTCCGTATGTACACACACGCACACGCAAAGTACACAGCTAACACCCCATACAAACCCATACCCATACCAAAATCCATACCCATACCCATACACACCCAGCCCACCTCACCTCTCCTAGTCCTAGTCCTCCAGTCCTAGTCCTAGTCGTCTCTCTCTCCCTCTCATCTTTACTCCTCCACCGCGGCGGATCACACACTTCTCGCTCACCCTACTCTGCAAATCCCATCCAGCCCAGACGACAAGACAGACCCATACACACCCATACCAGCCATCCTGTACCATGCCAGCGCCCACTTTCTTAGTAGGAGAAGGCAGGCGGAGAGCCACTCCTCGCATGCTTGCTCTTTTGCCTGCTTGCCTGCCTGCCTGCCTGCCTGCCTGCCTGCTAGGAAGAAAGGAGCGGCGCAAGCCTTACCACAACCATGCCCATGCCCATGCCCATGACCATCGATCATCCACAGACCCTCCTCCATATCCCTCGCCCCCTTCCAAAAATACCCACGCTCTTCACCTACCTCACCACCCATGCCAGCCGCCCATTCATTCTCAGACACCAGGAGAGAGGGGGTGAAGAGGGATGGGCCCCCCGGTGAACAAGTTCAGGCGCCGCAAAATAACCAGCCTACCAGCCAGACAGACCAGCCCCGTTTCCCCCCCTTCTCCCTGCTTGCTTGCCGACTCTCACACACTCACACCTTAGCTCTCCTATCCCCTCCCCTCACCACTAAAGCAAGGTTGCAGTAGGCGCAGAAAAGGTACTATACCGTACCAACCTCCACTACCGCCCTGTCCATACGTATGTACAGTACACAAACAAACCGCGGCGCGACGCACGAAAGAGGGAAGTACAAGTCCGTCTCTCCGTCTCTCTCTCACCTTTGCAAGTTAGGTAGGGAGGCACCGCCCACCCCACGCATCCAGATCAACCAGCCAAAACAGCCATACAGATCAGCCATAGATCAACCACCCAGATCACCCCAGCCAGCCAGAACAGAACAGAACAGATAGACAGGGCGCGACCAGCATTCCCAGTCAAAAGCTGCGCATCCAGCCCTCCGCTCGCTCCGGCCGGCAACTACGACTCCGTCTCTTTCTCTTTCCTCCCTCCCCCTGCTCGCTCGAAAGCGCATGTTCTGCCTCTTTTACTTACTACTACCGTACATCGTACCGTGCCGTACAGCCCAGCTACCAGCCCACTCCCATCCCACTCCCCGCCCTCCCGCGCGCGCGCCTTCCCAGCAGCACGCAAGTAGCAAACGCACTGATGACCGCATCGCCTCTCTCCCGTTGTGTGGTGAAGGCCAGTCCAGTTCTGAGCGCTCCCATCCCCCCCCCTCCCTCCCTCGCTCTCTCCGTCTGTCTGGTACCAGTCGAGCGCCCGTCTGATACGGGAAGTAAACAAGTAGTAGGCAAGCAAGTACAGCAGCAAGTAAGCAGGTAGACCAGCCCCCGGCCGGCTGGTTGGTTCTTCTCTGCGCCTTGACCTCTAGCTACGCGCCAAAGGGGGCGTCTCTGCGTCTCCGTCTCCCACCAAACAAGCACCGTCATGGTGGTGCTGGTGGGTGGTGTGCTAGTAGCTGTGTTACCATCATCGCCCACCCATACACCCATACACCCATACACCCATTATGTTCTGTTGGGCGCTGCAAGCCTGAGTGGCAGGTATGATGTGAGCGCGAGTGACTGAGTGAGAGAGTGGGTATATCACGTGACTATGGATGGCACGTGGTGTGTCGTCATGGATGCACTGCGGGCGGAGGTGGAGTGGAGTGGAGTGGGTGATGATAACTTTGTGCTGCGGCGGGACATCGAGACGACGTGGTGATGGCGTCTTGGTGTCAAGCAGAGTTTTCCGAGGGGAGACGGAGATGGGAGGGGAAGGGGAGCAGCATGGGGGACTGGGTTGGCTGGCTAGAGTTGAGTTAGTCAGGCAAAGAGATGGAGGATACTATCGTGATATCAGATTTCGATTTTTGGATGTATAACATTTAGACGCAACATTTGCCTTATCCCTATCCCTAACTCCATTCCCTCCCTTCAGTTCACATATTCTCTCCCAGCGAGATTCCATATTCGTAACCCTCCATTCCATCCCATCCGTCAATATCGTATCATCATTTCCATCCCGGCGCACCCGGCGCATCCACCATCATCCGTCCATCATCGGCCCGGTGGTGAGGATTCTTACTGCACACCAGCATCGTTGTTTATGGAGATGACGGCGTCTTCCTCGATCAGAGCTACGTATTCGGAGCCCATTGCTTGGACGGTCTCGAGGGCTTTGACGGAGGCTTTGGCGGCGAATCCTCTGGGGGGTGGGTGTTAGTTTTTGTTTATCAGTTGTATCACCAGTAGTATCGCCATCGCCATCGTCATGCACCGCCGCTCCAACTCTCCGTCCGTTCCAGCCGAAGTGGGAAGATACAGAGAAGAGGTGAAGAGATGGCGCATGACAGGGTAACAAAGGCAGACCCGGGAACAGGACGGAAGGACTCACTTGAACACCTTGTACTCGTGCGTGATCACCCCACCCGCAGCGCGGATCTCGTCCATAGCCGCCTCGAGCACGTTGGCGGGCGTGTTATCGGGGTAGGAGACTATGACTTGGCGCTGGGGTTGGGCGGCCGCGGAGGCCAGGGCGAGGAGGGAGAGGAGGGGGAGGAGTGTGAGGCGCATTGTTGCTGTTGGTGGGGTTGAAGGTGAAGGTGAGTGGCGGGTGTTGTTATGGTATATATCGATGTGAATGTTGATATATGTAGGTAGGGTTGATTTTGTGGTTTAGGTTGAAGGTTGGAGAACTGGAAGCTTTTTTATGGATGGGATGCGACGGGAGTTCTTATGGGTGGCGTGTGTTTGGTACGGTTTATGGGATGCCTGGGGATGCATGTGACGTTTTTCTTGGTGGTGGGAAGGGTTCGATCTAAGTACCTTCCCGACGTGGATGAGCTGCTTTGTTTGTCGTTCGGGCGTGCTCCCAAGAGCGACGGAGGATAGATTGCTGGCCAGTCAGTTTGACGTGGCGATGATTATCATTTATACTACGAGGGGAAAGAGGTAAGGTTATATAAAGATGCTATTCTGAGTTGAAGGCGGTCGTGTGAGAGATTCGCTGGCAGCGGCAGCGGAGTATCAGAATGTGGTGGTTGAAGAGTGAGTAAGTTCACATTCACACTCATTCTGGGAATCAAATTGTCATTTTTTACTATTATACTCATCAGTTTGTCTTGAATTCACTTCCTTTATGAATTTCTCCATTCACTTATCCAACTCTGATAGTTGAGTCGTGAGATGTTCTATTTCCCATATCAACCCAGATCTTATCGGTACCCCAAAACAGACTAGCGCAAGCTTTTATGCCAAGCTTGTGTTTTGTTCATGTCGCCAACTGCGACCTGGACAACTTCATCCATCACAGCTACCTCCTCCTCCTTCCCGTGAGGAACAGCCCTCAACCACTCCTCCACCACTCATTCACTCTCTCCATCACCTCCCCTCTCACCTCCTCACCAACCCCGCGACTCTAACGAAGCATACAAATACTAGACGAACCTGGGAATAACAGAAGAAGGTCGGGTGAATCATCGTTGCTTGGAAGAGCGAGCCGGCCTTTCGCGGCTTGACGTGGGAGTTGAACTCTTGATTTTTTGAGAGAGACAGAGCAGGAGGAGAAGCAGAAATCATCAAATACATCTCTTCTAGTTTCCCTCCCCAGAGAGTTGCCCAAAAAAACCAAACCCCCCAAAAAAGCCATCTATCTTGCATGGGAAACCGTAACTAGGTGCTGTTGAGACAAGAAAAAAAACCTGCCTCCCCCGTTGAACAACCGTGTGCGCTCTTGGGGCGCGCGCCTGCGGCCAATTGCTGCTTTCTTGCTTTCGCGCGCAATTGTCTTCTTTTCTACTTCCACAACTTGCACAATACCTCCACCACATAACCCTTAACCATGTCTTACGGGGCGTCAGATGAGGTGGCGGAAGACTTCAAGGTGGCGCTGGAGGACTTGACTATGAACTCGAGATATGAAATCAGCAACCTGACTATTATCGCCAAGGAGAATACTGAGAATGCCCTCGCCATCTCGGAGGCGCTGAAGGATCATATTAAACGGGTAGGTGGACATTTTTCATACTGTAGAGTTCACTCTTGAACTGTCGTCGACGCAGGCGGTGTGAAGGGCGTCGTTTTCCTTCATTCATCTGTACTCTTTCACTTGCCTTGACCCATTTACTGACCTTCATCCAGACCGGTCCTGCGAAGAAACTCCCCGCGCTCTACCTCCTCGATTCCATTGTCAAGAATGTCGGCACACCATACACACTGTTCTTCGGTCGACAGCTGTTTTCGACCTTCATGGAAGCCTATGCGCTTGTCGACAACAATGTCCGTCGGAAGATGGAGGAGATGTTGAAGACGTGGAAGGAACCTGTCCCTGGGTCGATCGATACACGGCCGGTGTTCCTCCCGGAAGTGACCAGACCGATTGAAAATGCCCTCATCAAGGCCAGGACGTCGGCCATCCAAGCACACCAAGAATACGCACGATCACAACAACAACAACCATCTGGCAAGAACCGCGCTGTGCCATCTCCAGTTCCTTTCCGAAACACAGCAACGCCGCCGTTACACCCGAATGTTGCGGGGAACCAATATCCCGGCTCTCAGTACCCCGCGCCATATGGTGCTCAACAGGTAAGGGCGTTCACTCCTCTCGACAATTCCGTCGCTGACCGTTCCCAGCAACAACAACCCGCCCAATACCAACCGCCGCCAGCTACGGCACAGCCGTGGCAACCTCAGCCTGGGCAATCTCGGGGGTATGGGATGGATGATAACATAGACACATTGAACAGTGATATTGCTCGTCTCATTGCTGCTGCAAAGAATGAATTTGCCCAAAGTCCGTATGACGGCAGTATCCAGACGAGACTGAAGGCCCTGCTTGATCTTCAGAGCATACTCGGGAGTCAAAAACTGCCCCCTGATCAGATTGCACTCATAAAAGACCAAGTTAAGACGCTGTCTGCTGCATCTAAGCCGCAAGCGCCGCCGCCACAGCCGTCGCCGGCACCTGTACAAACTCCCGTAGCTGTATCTCAACCACCTGCTCAGCCGCCCAGTCTGGCGTCTCTCTTGGGAGGCCAGAATGCGTTGGCCGCTCTGCTGGCGAGGTCAACGTCGACGCCACACGCGACGCCTCCTCCACCGCCAGCAAATGTACAGCCTGCGCGCTCTCAAGCGCCGTATTCACTCCCAGCATATCCACCAGCCCAGGGCCCTCCAGCCAGGCCACCTTCAGCGACGCCAAACCCAACGTCTCTCCTCGATCAGCTCCGGGCTGCTGGTCTACTACCTAGTGAACCCGCGCCAACAGGAACACCACCGATCCGCCAAATTCCTCAGATTCCACCACCAGGCGCCTTTCAGGGCCTCTTTCCTCCCCCTCCAGTTCTCCACGGCCAACCTGGCCAACTTCCCTCATGGGCTGGAGCGCCACAGTCCGCTGTCGACATTGTGCAGCTCACTCCGGCATCACTCAAGATGTAAGTCCCCCCTTTGTTCCCATTCCAGTCCACACACTAACACACACAGTCCCCGTCCCCACCTGATAGTGCGCCTCTACGACCGTCTCGGCATCCCATGCACGCAGTGCGGACGCCGCTTCCAGACCGACGAGGAGGGCAAGAAGAAGAAGGCTGCGCACATGGACTGGCATTTCCGCGTGCACCAGCGCATGGTCGAGGCTGAGAAGCGTGGGCAGCACCGGAGTTGGTATGTCGATGAACTGGTATGTATCACCCCGCCCCTTTCACACAACGAGACAAACTCTAACGAAACATGACAGGATTGGATCAAATCCCGTGAAACGGACGAGGAGCACCTCGCCAGCGCGACGGCGGGGGACAAGGACAAAGACGCCGCGGCATCGCAGGGACCGAAGAAGTTACAATATCTCGCTGTGCCGGATGACCCGGAGCTAGCTAACAGTCTGTGTCCGATTTGTCAGGAGAAGTTTGAGATGAAGTGGCTGGATGAGGAGTTTGTGTGGATGGATGCGGTGAAGATTGGGGAGAGGATCTTTCATGCGAGTTGTCATGCGGAGGCGAGGAAAAGTTATCAGAAGGGAGCGGGGACGGGGACGCCGGAGCCGGTGTTGGGGAAGAGGAAGAACGAGGTGAGTTATCCTGGGTGCTTGGGGTAAGAAGAGAGTGGCTGACATTTTTTTAGGAGGAGTTACTTTCTGTGAGGACGAAGATTAAGACGGAGCCTTGAGGGGAGAGATGAGAGAGCGGCTGGGATAAGGGAAAAGGGCGTGGGTGGGAGGTGTATTATAAAGCATAGCGCACGGCGTTCAGAGCAGACTCGGTGCCAGAGATATAATTTTAGATTAAATCATTCAGAAAATACCAAGGCCAAAAAGAAAATGCAAGTGATTGATACAAATTTTATTTATGTTGTGATATATCTGAAAATGAAAAAAAGGCGTAATATTTTAATAAAAACCTCCCGACAAAATAGCGAATTCCGAATACTGAGACAAATAGTAAGAAGCATCCCCCAAACACGAATGGAGTAAAGTGATATTTCCCCCCTCCGACATTGATAACGAAACCAGGTGGGTCACGTAACGTAGCCTGGCGTAACGTGCCTAAATGTGTGCACTCGCAGCTGTGGGCGCTGTTGCTATAGAGGGGCAGGCACCCCGCCGATCCGAGATCCCGGCGCTGCGATTGGTAGGGCGATGACCAAGACGGCGCGGTTACCCCTCCTCCGTCGAATTGTTTTGGAGGGGTTGACGGGAGCTTTATCCGGGGGGGTTTAAAGCTTGGGTTGTCCTGTTTCTTGGAGGAGTTTCTTTTGTGTAATTACTGGGTGTTTATGTGAACCTCGCTGAGAATATACGGATTTATTTTTTTGTCATACCAAACGAATCGAGATATCATCATGTCTTCCTCACCTTTCGTCGTCAAGTGGGGTATTCTAGCCACTGGCAACATTGCCTCCAGTATGCCTCCTCACCCCTCCATCTCCAAATCCCCCAGCAACTGACACAACCCAGAGTTCACCAAGGACCTCCTCACCAACCCCGCCGTGCGCGACACCCATGATGTGCGCCACGAGCTCGTCGCCGCCGCCTCCTCTACCTCCGCCTCGCGGGCCCAAGACTTCATAAACGCCTGCAACGGCCCCTCCACCGCAAAGGCCTACGGCTCCTACGCCGAGCTCGTCGCCGACGCCAACATCGACATCATCTACATCGCGACGCCGCACTCGCACCACTTCCAGAACGCGATGCTGGCGCTTGAGGCCGGCAAGAATGTGCTCTGCGAGAAGTCGCTGACGGTCAATGCGAAGCAGACGAAGAAGCTGTATGAGGTTGCCAAGGAGAAGAAGTTGTTCTTTATGGAGGCGGTGTGGACGAGGTGTTTCCCGCTGAGTGTCAAGATCAGGGAGATGGTTAGTGCCGGGGAGATTGGCGATGTCATTCGTGTCGTCTCGGATTTGTCGTTCCCTGAGCACGCTGAGGGTGGAAAGCTGAACTTCCCAAACGAGAACCGCATGGTTAACCCTGAGCTGGCGGGTGGTGCGCTGCTGGATATCGGAATCTACGCCTTGACCTGGGTATTCCAGATCATGTACACGACGCAGAAGCAGCCGCGCGAGAAGCCAACGGTGTTGGCTGCTATCCAGAAGTATGCTGAGACGGGCGCGGACGAGATGACGAGCATGATCCTTCAGTTCCCCAAGCACAACGCGATGGGGATTGCGCTGACGGGGCTGAGGGCGGGGTATAAGCATGGCAAGAATTACGGGGCTGCGATTACGATTACGGGCACCAAGGGGGAGATTCAGGTTGATGGCCCAGCGTACTGTCCTACGCATTATAGGGTCATTATGCATGAGAACCCGGAGAAGGTGGTGGAGGTTGAGTGTGCTATTCCGAAGGATAAGGACCGTGAGGACTGGGGACAGGGCATGTTTTGGGAGGCGGATGAGGCGGCGAGGTGTTTGAGGGATGGGAAGTTGGAGAGTGAGTGTATTAGTTGGGAGGAGAGTACATTGATTATGGAGACGATGGATGAGGTGAGGAGGCAGGGAGGGTTGACGTACCCAGATTTGATTGAGAGTGCCGAGTATGATGCGAAGAGCCCGCTGAATGTGGGGAAAGCTTGAGGGGGCTTGGATGGTGGACAAGGGATATCCTGGATTTTGATAATGCTTTAAAGAATGAACAATGATTCCTTTCTCGATGGACTGAGCTTGATAATGCTCTGTGAGATGAGCAGTGGAGGTTATAAAAGGACCGTGTCTATGACGCAAAAATCCTCAATATGCGTATAGCTTCATCAGATTTGAGAAGTGAACAAGGGACGCCGTCGATGCGTGCAGAGCCTGGGACGCTTCGGGAATGAACAAGGGAAAGCCCTCAATGTGAGCTTGAGAATGCTTTGTGAATGAACAATGATGATGGAAATAAACTTCTTTTTGTCAAATATAATACACCAAAAATAGAATATATTACAATAGAGACCGCTGTAGCCCTTTATTATTTTTGAGTTATTCTAGAAGTTTGCTCTTTGGGGTTTCCGTTGTCCGTAAATTAGGCTCTTTGTGGCTTGCATAAAGGTACCACGCGTTGTGCTTTGATCGGCCCTCGGCACCCCTGTCGTTAAGTGTTCCCTCACAGGACTAATATCGAGGCCAAAGCCGCGACAATGAAACCGCGACAGCTATAATACAACGACAATTTGCGGCCCACCGACAATGATATTCAACGATCTGCCACTATTCGCAGCATACTGGCACTTGCGCGATCACAGCCCGCAGTAACAGAACGACACCGAATCTCCACAACCATGAGTTACGCTGACAACAAGGCGGCGCAAGCCGCGCTGCTGCACTGGGTACGCCCTCGCCCCTCCCCCTCCCCAAGACACACATGAGGTTTGTGACACATAGAGCTGACGCTGTCTTACAGGTGAACACATTTCCCCTAGATAGGGAAGCCAGGTCTCTGGTAGACCTGAGCGATGGCAAACTTTTATACCAGGTTATGGGTAAGTATCTCGTTGCACATCCTCCCCCCCTTGACTTGACTTCCACCAGAGAGCTAACACGTATACACCACAGCGGACATCGATCCGACCTTTACCATACGGCGATCCAACGAAAAGAAGACCTTCCAGGCGGTCATCCGCGGCCTCCGCTACTACATACTGACCGAATGCGCCGACCTGGAGGAGCTGGTGGAGTCGCCGAGCTTCATCGCCATCTCCGCTGATGGCAAGACGGAGGACGTTCTCGAGGTAGCCGTGTCCCTCATAAGAGTGTGGGCAGCGTTTACTGACTTGTGTGCGAAGCTTACTTCATTTCTCCTCGTTGCGGCCATGAGCGGACCCAGGCGCCAGGATTACATTAATACGATTATGACATTCGATCATGGCGTGCAAGGGGAAATAAAGGATATCATTGAGCAGGTGCGCATTTATTCCCCCCTACTCCCCCCCTCTCGTTTGCGGGTTTGGACTAGCTGGCTAACAGAGCACAGAGAATAAAAGAAGCCCACGAGGCAAAGGAATCTGGGAACTTGATGTATCAGGCCCCTGACAGCAGTGCTACTGCCGATGAGTTCCAGCTTGAGCATCGATATGGAATTTTACTCTCGCAGAAGCGTCAGGCCGAACAAGATAATGAGAGATTACTGAAGCAGACTGCAGATTTGACGACCCGGTTAACCCATCTCCAGGAGAATAATGATAGCCTCCAGGATCACCTCAGAGCGGCCGAAGATAGACTTAACGCTCCTATCAGGGATGATGAGACCGAACATCGCATCAGGAGACTGGAGGATGATATCAG
Organism: Pseudogymnoascus sp. BL549; assembly: GCA_001630585.1. Classification (NCBI taxonomy): domain Eukaryota; kingdom Fungi; phylum Ascomycota; class Leotiomycetes; order Thelebolales; family Thelebolaceae; genus Pseudogymnoascus; species Pseudogymnoascus sp. BL549. Next base: position 48,989 of record LNAR01002060.1, on the reverse strand, counting down.
AGAGCGGGATGAAGTGATTGAGTCTCAAGAGGGTCAGCTCGAGCAGGACCGCGACAAGATGGCGAGGATGACACGAGAGCTTTCGAACTTGAGGGATGCCGACTCGCGCCTCATTCAGCTTCAGGATGAGATTAAGGAGCTTGAGTTCAAGAACGATGAACTTACCAAGAAAGCTAACACAGTTGACCGCTACAAGAACAAGCTCGAGACGCAGAAGGACCTGCAGAAGAACCTCAAGGATCTTGAGCTAGAGAATGAGGAGTTGAAGACACAGTTCCAAAACATCGACAAGCTCATGGAACGTAACAGCAGCCTAGAGGCTTCGCAGAGACAGTTCCAAAACAGCATCAGCAAGGCAGAGATGGAAATCTTCGAGATTGGGAGTCTGAAGAAGATGCTCGAAATCGAGAATTCCGAATTGCGCCAATCCTTATCGACACAAGAAGAGAAGGCCGCGCAATACGAACAGGCTATATTTGAGCTACGGGAGCAATCTCCTCTCCCCGAGATTTCACCAGCCGGACAAACGTTGGCGGAACAGATGCAGAATTCCGAAGGGGACAGGCAGAGCAACCTCGAGAATTTCAGGCTGAAGGCAGAGAATGCCCTCCTGAAGGGGAATACGCTTGCAGCCCAGGAGAGCAACACCCTCCGGGCACAGTTGGAGGAGGCTGACGCGCGTATCAAGGTCATTGAGGGGAAGTACCGCGAGTCGTTTGAGAGAGAGGTCGTTACGCAGCAGCAGCTGCGCGCGATGATGAGTCTGGCGGAAGATAATAAAAAGTTAGTCAACGCCGCAATGTCCATTGGAACGTTAACCTTGCTTACACCGGAGTACTACAGAGATATTGCATTTGTGGATTTGAAGAAGGCGCACACGAGCGTGACCGAACAGCTGGCGGCTCTCCAGAAGCAGCTTGCTGCTCTCGAGGCCGAGCATGAGCAGGGCAAACGAGAACTCTTGATGGCGACATCAGATTGTAAGTTTATCCCTTATCCTTGCGTATATTGATGCTAACTTTTTGTAGTGAGTATGGTCGAAAAAGACGAGATTGATGCCCTCGAGGAATTGAAGGCTACCCAGGAATCCCTATCCACGTCTTTTGAGAATGAATTAACCGCCCTTAAAGGCAAATACAAGGCTCTTGTGATTGACTACGAGGCCCAGAAATCGCAGCTGATCGAGTCGCTCCTCGCTAACAACAAGATTCGCGAGGCCCTCGAGAAGAAGACGGACACCGAGGAGGCTGAAACCCCGATCGTGGACGATGAATCCAAAGAAGTTCCCGCGACTCCAACCCAACCAGACGTAAGCACTCCATATTCTCCTCGTTATTTCCGGAACTGGAGGATCTTCAACACCCGATACTTCGTGGGCTCCTACCCCAAGCGGACCAAGAGCGCGAGGTTGTCAGCACAAGAGATTGCGCAGGAATCCTGCATCGGAAACCACTTTTCTTCAAACATTCCGCACCCGTCGAGGATGGCCCCCATTCTCAGTCCCGAATCTATCCCACTACCCCCCTCCCGACCCACCACGGCCCGCAGCGAGCCCTATAACACCGGCGACATGCAGGAGGGCGAGAAGATGCGCAAGTGCAGATCACTAACAATTTTCACAGGCCGAAGAAGTCTTGAAGAAGGACGCAGCAATCGCAGAACTCCAGGTAAGGACACCAACCTTCCACCTCCGTGGAGCCCAGTTTCCCGAGTCTCAGCCAACATTGCCCTGCACCGCGCCCCTACGGAGACGCCTTGTGAGGATGTCGAGCTGGACCACGCGCGCTTTGCTGCTGCGACTGTAGCGGCGCTTGTGAGACAGCCCGAGGTACAGAAGGGTCAGCGCCAGAGGGGAAGCTTGATTTGGAGAGCGCTGGCGAAGATTCGTCACTAGGTGATACTGGGAGAGAAGTAGAGGAGTATACTGATTGTTTGATTTCTAGGCCCAAGTCAAGGAGTTGGAGGAGAATGGGAACGATGCGCAGAAGGTAATGTTTATGACTCTTGATTTCCTGTCATTCTGTATGCGTTTTAGAAGAAAGTGTGCTGGGTACAGGGCTGGCTCTGTATCCCACATGACTTGCTATTATGTTATCTCTTTCAATTCTGTTATCATTTCTATCTCCCGCGATCTAAATTTACATATTGGATACAATTGTTCTTTTCTAATGCAATCACACGTGCAGACTGCCCTCGAGCGCGAGAACGACAATCTCAAACGCGAGTATGCTATGATGACCATGGCGTGGTACGACCTCTCCAGCCGCGTCCAGAGCAACACCGTGATGCTACAACGGCGCAGCGAGGTGTCAAAGAGCTGGATCAACAAGCAGCGACGCGCGGTGAATCCGACGGGGAGGAGGTGATTGAGCCGTGCCGTCTTGGGGACTGTGGCCTCGTGATCTGGATGGGACATATATTAAGATTTACTATTGCATGTTGGAAAGGCGGTGTGGTGGTGGTGATGGGCCGGGGGAAGATATATTTTGCCATTTACTCAGTTTGTAATTATAGCCTGGTGCGGCGGCAGGGTTGGAATATGCGGATACCCAGTATACCCCTTAGAGTAGAGTGCAACATTGGATTTTGGGTTAGCAATGCTTAGCAGTGCGTCTTACATGTGATAATTGTATTGTTTTCTTTTTGTTCATCGAGCCTCATGGGTGGTGCTCTTGGTCAATCCGGATAAAGAGATCTGACAAGTCCCAAACTCCATACTATCCCAGCTAACGTAGCATCCCGAACTCCATTCCAATAACTCCGGCACATGTCCACCCCAGGCTCTTTTTCAATCCTAGAGAACTTCCATCCATACCAATCCCCCTACCACGGTCCTAACTTTCACATCCCAACCCCGCCATCTCCTCTCTCCCCACCTCTCTCTCCTTCACCCCCCCAACCCACCCCTTCATCCTCTCCGCCAACACACACGCCAGAATATGCTTACAACACGGCACCCCGCCGCCCAGCCCATCTCTACTCACCCCGCCAAACTGCCATTCCTCCCCTCCTAGCTCCCCAACATCCACCTCCTCCTCCTCCGCCTCCGCGTCAAAAACAAGCGAACTCGCCGCCCCAGGGAAGGCCGAGAACGCAAAAGCGGCACAGCTGCAATTCCATGCCCTAAGCCGGACAATGTACACCTTCTCCCCCACGGCGCCGCGCGTCCGCGCCGCCTGTGAAGAGCGCACGAGGTAGATCTGATTTCTTTTCGATTGGCTTGGCGCGGCTGTGGAGAGAGACTCGGGTTCAGTGGTGCTAAGCCCTGTTGCGGAGGTGGTGGACGGTTCTGGAAGGTGCGGGGAAGTGGTGGTGCGGGTGAGGAGGCCGCGGTCCAGGAGATCGAGGGCAGGGAGGAGGAGGGTGGGGTGCAGGATGTGGAGGGTTGTGAGGAGGGTGCGGATGGGGGCGGGGGCGTGGAGGAGGGGATTGGGGGTTGTGGTTGGGGGAATAGGGATGGAGGGGGGGAGGGTGAGGAGGGCGGTTAGGAGGGCGCGGGGGGTCGGGAGGGCGGTGGAACGCTGCGTAGTGCTGGACATGCCGGTGATGGTAGTGGTGCGGGAAGTAGATTAACTCGCAGGCTGGGCGAGTGCAGCGGTGACCCGCGCCGTTGTCATGATGCAGGTACTCTGGTGGAGGTGAAGTGCCGCTCTCCCTCCCCGATCGTCACCGGCGGAAGGGATGGGAATAATAAGGCCGGCGGCACGGGAACTGTGTAGCGCTTGGCTATAGTAGTGGTATATCAGGCACCGTGTTTGTACGGAGAATTCTAGTTGGCGCCATGATTAGAGTATGCGCGTGCGGGACTCGTGGGGACTTACAGAGAAGATCTCCTTTTTAGTGTTTTAGTACGCAGTAAGGTTGTTCTCGGCGTGATGGGTTGACGGGGGTCGTGGCCTATGGCGGCCTGTGGTTGCATCGCGTTGCATCACGGGGGATCGTGACTACACCACACGACAGCTGATGCCCACACACTACACGCTGTCTTGGAGCTAACATGTGCGTTGCACACCACACCACCCTCCACTTACACCATTTACACCACCAGAATGCACCGAAACTATGATTTCCTCACATTACGCTACACCACACTACACCACGCTATTCCGCGCTACATTTTGGGTTCTTGCTCTGTCACTGGCTTCAATGCCGATTCAGGCCAGGGACAATATACTCGGTGGAACAACGTACCCGCTGATCACCCGAATGCTTCTCAGCTCCGCTGGATTAGGGAGCTGAGAAGCATTCGGCGATATCTGAACACTGTCTTAGTCCAGGCGGCTGAGGAGCTGGCCAGGTAGTATAAGATAGGTGCATTTCTCTTGTCAAAATGCGTTTTTCTTTGATCGATGTGCTGCTCCAGGAAGATATTCTGCTTCACCCTCGAATCCCTTTAATTGTCTCATATACCCACTGTCCTGCGTCTTTAATTTTGGCCCTCTGGTGCCTCTTGACGTCGTCTCATCTTCCTGTCCAGCCTTCTCTTTAAGTGTCAATTTTATACACCATACACCACAGGTATAACCATCCCATCCATCAGTGGTAGCACGTGGATCCGGGGCTGATAGTATTCAGGAGATATGAAGTTTACATCCAGCCTTGCCGCTGCCAGCGTGCTGGCCGGTGTTCTTGCTTCGCCCATTGCTGTCCCTGAGACATCTTCGGTGGTCGAACAACGAGGTAAGAGCTGAACTTTGGATTACGACACAAATGAAATTCTCAGACACATTATGCATGATGATCTGGCGGCCAGGAAAATTGCTACTTGTCAAGTTTCCTAACGCTTGCATACTTTTGCTTTACCATTTTTCATCTGTTTTGCAACTGGCCACGAGCATTATGATAATGCATATCTCGAAGAAAAATCAACTAACAACCCATCAGCTACTGTCGACGAGGCTTTCTTCGCAAAGCTGAAGTACTACGTTCAGTATGCCGCTGCCGCCTACTGCTCCAACAACGATGACAGCTCTGGCACTCCCATCACCTGCGCAACAGGCAACTGCCCCGATGTCCAAGCTGCCAATGCCGTCTCCGTCCTTGAGTTCGACAGGTAACTCCAATCCCACTCTTACTTCTCCTTACAGCCCTGCTAAAATACCCCAGCTCCGTTATCACCGACATGCAAGGTTTCCTCTCCGTCTCCACGGTCCGCGAGGAAATTGTCATCGCCTTCCGCGGCTCCTCATCCATCCGCAACTGGATCGCCAACGTCAACTTCGCCTACGTCGACTTTGGCTGCTCCGGCTGCTCCGCCCATGCTGGTTTCGCAACCGCCTGGAAGGAGCCACGCTCTGCCATCCTAGCCGCCCTCAAGACCACGACCGCCAAATACCCCTCCTACAAGGTGGTCGTCACCGGCCACAGCCTCGGCGGCGCTGTCGCCACCCTCGCCGCTGCAGACATCCGCTCCCAAGGCTATGCCGCTGACCTCTTCACCTACGGCTCACCCCGCACTGGTAACGGCGCCTTCGCCGAATGGGTCTCCGCACAGCCCGGCACCACAGCACGCGTGACACACATCAACGACCCCGTTCCGCGTTTGCCACCCATGATCGTCGCCGGCTACCGCCACACCACCCCAGAGTACTGGCTGAGCACCGGCTCGGCGACCAATGTCGATTACACCCTGGCGGATATCAAGGTGTGCACGGGGGTCGCGACGACGGGTTGCAATGCCGGGACGACTGCTACGCTGGATCTGGATGCGCATCGCTACTACTTCCTCCCTGCGTCCGCGTGTGCGCCTGAGATGGCGTTCAAGAGGGACGATCTGACGTCGCCCGCAGTGAGGCCCGATGGAACCGCAACTGATGAGCAGATTCTTGCGTGGATGAAGCAGGACGCTTCGGCTACCCCGGGCGAATTGTCGGCTTGATTGATGGGCTGGGCTGTTGGTTATTGGCTATTGGATATATAGCTTTGCCTACAAAAGATTTTTGTTTGGATAACACTACAAAATCACATTAAAAGGGCAATGTTATGAACTTCGTTATTATGAGGGAAAGAAAGGGTATATTCTGTATGTAGGCGGCGTTAAATACATGCGGTTCGGCTTTCAAGGTATATATGAATTACATATTTGGTTTCGATATCTGCTCCCATTCTTGACTGTACCCTACTGGCGCAAGTGATAGCGATGTGCAGTAAGATCTGACATGCACAACATACTGTAAGCACCTAACGTCTCTCCCTACGAAGAGGAAAACTTACTGTGCAGGAAAAAATGATAGGGACTTTGGCTTCAATTCCTTATTCGGATCGCTTGGAAAATGTCGGCCTAGTATAGGCCAGATGGAAGCCTGCCCGCTCAGTATTACGTGCACTCACATTACTAGGTCGGGCAGTGACAGTCGCGAGATTAAACCCACACTTCCTTGCGTCTGACAACCGAGTCCGAAGTAGTGCTGCCTGAACACCCTTCCCTCGGTATGCGGGCATAGTGCTGTCTATGTAGAGATGGGCTACACCACCTTTGGAAGTCTGGATCAGAGCGAGACCAGCAGAACCGGCGATTTGGCCATCAATGGTTGCAAAATAGAGACGCGTATCTGCTCGTAGCGCAGCAATCTGAGCAAGCGTCTCCAAGAGCATTAACGGTCGCCCTGTGTCCCTAAATCCCTCGGAAGAGCACCTCACGAACTCACTAACTCTATCTCGAGTAACGACGGATATCAGAATACCAGACTCGTCTGATTCTTGGCAATCGGTATCAGTCAACTCGCGTGCGTATATGTTGGAGAAGCCATTGACCGTATATCCACACAAAGCGAGTGCGTGAAGTGCGGAGGCATCAGCATATGGGCAAAGGTCAACCTCTGTTGGAATGCCCTTTGACGAATACAGCCCCTGAGCAGTCTCAAGATCCACTTTCTCGACTTTTCCAACCATCCCAAATCCAACAATATGATTCAGCTTCCGGCCAAAGCTTGGTATCGTAACCGCTGCAACACCGCCACCTATAGCTTGTGGTACGATCATCTCATCAGGAAATATCTTGGCGCATGCTTCGATTTGCCGAGACAAGTGGATAAAGTCTGCCTCCTCAACATGTTGAGCCATGTCGAGCGTGGTGAACATCATCGCCCCTGAATTTCGGAATGGCGACAGTCACTGACTCTCTCTTGATGGTACTAAGAGGACTAGCTGAAGCACCGATTTTTCTAAGATTGTTGTAGCGATCACCTGACCGTTTAGCTTTATAATTTTCTTGGAGTAGTCTAGGGTGTTCAGGAGTAGGTGTAAAATACGATTTATACAGAAATATAGGGGATATTAATAGGTTTACAAAATTTGAGATGCTAATAGTCAAAGTACCCACCATTTATCCCCGCACGGTGGTTTTTCCCCCACCTAGGGACAGATGTTAGATCCCTTATTCTCGTTACCATGGCACAGCACGTCACAGCCAGTTACACCACAGGCACAAAGTATATATACGTGAATTGTACTACCCAACCTGGCATTAGTTACCCTATCCCTATGTCCAAAACCCTTTCATCACGGCTCTTGACTTTCATAATCGGCCGGCGCCACAACCAGCGCGTCCGCGCAAAGGGTCCTCCTCTTTCGTTATTAACGCCACCCAGCCCTAACTCCTGACTAATGCATGTATGTGTGACTTATATCTCTAAGTGTTTTCCCGGGTTCTGTGGCCCTTTCAGGGTTGCCCCGATGCCCCGGCGTTGCCGGAGTTCTCTCCAGATGGACCTGCCTTCGTGTCTGATGTATGTGCGACGTCTCTCATCCACTTCTCCCATTTCGTATCTCGTCCTCCTGCTTCCTCGCCGGGCACCTCTTCTGGTCCCGCTGCTGACGGTTCCCCCATTGCATCTACATCCGCATCCTCATCTTCTATAGCGTAGTCCCCGGTCCGGCTGACAAGTCCACGGTAGTAATCCACCAGCACTTCCGGATTAGGAACGATGCGCCAATCAACGCGGTGAAGGAACTCGAGTTCGAGCAGGCCCAGCTCAGCGAGCTTGATACCGCCGACGCGGGCGTATGTTGTGTTGTTCCAGAATGAGTCGGAGAGGCCTTTTGCGGCGACGGTGGCGGCGGTGATGAGGAAGCGGTGCACCGTTAGGGTTGTTATTGTGAAGGCGGGGTAAAGTGAGCATAGTCGATCCATGTAGTAGACCATAGATAGGAGGAGGGGTGGGGTGAGGGCAGCGTGTTTGGCGAGGCGTTGGAGATAGTCGAGGACTGAGATACCTGGCGGTGTGCTGTGCGTATTGGTTAGCAATTTTTCTATTGCAGTGTCTGGGGAGGGGGTAGACAAACCGAGAGTGGAAGCGTGTGAGCACCACATCCCGCAGTGGTAGATTATCGTTGGTCTGGATGAGTTCAGAGACCATACCAGCCACTAGAATAACCATATCCTCCACAGCGACTAGTTCGTAGCGTAGAGGCAGCACTTTTGCAGCGCGCTGTGCTGCCCGTGGCCGCTTCGGCGCCATGAGTTGTGGATTTGACCGTGGTGATCCATCTTTCGCTGGTTCAGGGTCCTGGCGCCGCTTCGCGCTCGGTGATTGTAGTAGCGCTTGAATATCTATCGCCGTTCTTACGCCGGCGCCTTCGCCTGCCGGATTGCCTTGTGTGCTCTCTGCGCCATTGGAACCTCCCTCTTTACTAGACCCGCCTGGTCCATCTGCCTCGTCCCGCGATCCGCGCCTCATATTCAGATTCTTCAAGTCGACCAAGTCTTGCGACGAATTAGACGATCCAAGCTCCGTGGTAGCCGGCGACCCCGTCGCTCCATTCGATACCGTATCGGCAGTCATATCGCGCTGGTGGCGGAGTGAGGCAATCGCGGGGCTGCCACTCTTGCCATTTCTGGGCGACGAGCTGGCCGTGGTGCTGCTGTTGCTGTAGCGGAAGGCGTTGGTGGTGCTCGCGGGCGACGCGATGCGGGGGCTCGAGGCGCTGGGCGCGGCTAGCATAGCGCTGCGCTCTTTCCCTCTTCTCTTTCTCGTGTGCGCGCGCGCTCGTCCTGACCTAGCTTCCTGACTTGGAGCTGGGGTTGCACATCGCCTCCTGGGAGTACTTGGGCGGGGTCGAGGGCTGGGCGAGGCTCAGGGAGGCGGTGGGGAAAATGGCCGGTCGAGGGTTTGAGCGGGGTGGGATTCGGTGGGGGGTTGATAGTTCGTGGTTTAATCGTGTTATTTAGAGTCGTTAGAAGATATATGGAGTGTCGTAGTTGCGCAAATGTCCTTGATGTGGTTCGCTGATGCGATTTTCGGCGCGGCGTGAATTTGGCGGGCGGGACCCATGAGGCTTTGGACCACTGACCCTGCTTTTGGGAGGGTTCGCGCTAAGACAGTTGAGGAACCTCAATTACTAGGCAGACATGGGACGGAACACGGAACACGGAACACGGAACAGACGGTGATTGAGTGATTAAGTGATTTAGTGATTTAGTGAGTTAGTGGCATACATAAGCATACATGTATAGGAGGACATGCTTGCAATTTCTGACCTGTAACCTGTAACCCACTGCATTCAGTTTTCTGTTTCTTGGAATCATGGATAGTTGCATTTGCTGCGTCTATGGCATTACCCACCCCACCACTGCCCACTGTATAGTACAAATGCATATCTATTTTGCCCCTGTTCGATATGCCGCTCAGAACACCATGCCAACGATTTGCAGACCAGACGCCTCGCCGACCCACATTACTTCTTCTCCTTGTCCTCCTTCGCCTTCTCAGCGTCGTCTACGGAGGTGATTTCCCCGTTCGCGGCGCCCTCAGCTTTCTTGGCCTCCTTGCCCTCCTTCTCCTTCTCCTCATCCTTCTTCGCCTCCTTCTCCTCTTGCTGCTGGCGGTTCTGGATCTTGTTCTCGATTAGGTCGTGGAATGCCGTAATGGCGCGGATCAGACTGCTTATGTAGATGGCCATAAGCTGGTCGTTGGTCTTGATGCTCATGGCGTGTGCCAGTTCGCTGGTGGCCTCGCCCGACCCTGGGGTTTCTGACGTGGAGGCCTTTGGTGTGGAGAGGTTGGGGAGTAGGTTGAAGACGTCTTGGAGGTTGCCCAAGATGACGTGGTTGACTGGTAACTTTCCATCGCTGACCTTCTGGAGGTATTGTTGTATATCACGCAGCCTCAAGTGTAGCCCTTGGAGTGATTGCAGTTGCGACGTAATCCTTGTTGAGAGTGTTCCGACTGCTACATCACGTATATCTCGTAATAAGTGCTCAACTCCAATCTCCTCCGCCTCTTCTGCCTCGATGATAGATGGGGTGTGTACGAAGGTCTTAGATGTTGTCGTTCCGTCCTGAAGAAGGGTATTAGCTGTGGCGTCTGCTTGATAAAGAATAGAGCGCCTACGTCTTTAATCTCATCCACTGCAAAGTATGCATCCGTCGGTACGCCAGCCTCCTTTGGCTGGACATCGATGATTACCAACAACGGGTTGGGCGTATATCTCTTGAATAGCTCGTTGATTTCCAGATCCGACGCCCGTAGCTTGGGGCCCGAATGATACCACCCAATCAACTTCTCCTTCGCGTTCACCTTCTTGAACATGTCGTTCATCGACTCTACGTAGTTGTGGTCCAGAAACCATACTGATGGGTCCTTCTCGTCTTCCTCGAATGGTACTGTGGCGCACGACGTCAGCTTCGCTTCATTGGGGCGCCTGCGGGTCATCCATACCTGCGAAACTGTTTGATACTCTCACGTTCTTCCCCTCGTTCTGTCCAAGCAACACACCAACCACCCGCTTGCGAGTGCCCTTTGCGGACCGGCCATAGTGATCGGCGGCGGAGAGGAGGACGAGAGGTGCGACGGAGACGGTGGTGGTGACGAGGGAGTGGGCTTCTGCTGTAGTGGCCGGCATTGTGGAGTTGTGATGTGGGAGGATGTGATGTCGTGGTGCAGATGGGGTTCGATAATGGAGCTTTGATATTCAGACCGCAATAGTACCTTAGCTAGGCTGACCTCAACGCGACAACTTTGTGACGCTGCTTTAAACGAATAAGCGCCGCCGCTTTTAACGATAACGGAACAAACGAAACAAACATGGTCCATGGCAACTGGCAACGTGAAATTCGGCGGCGCATACCGGCTAAAGACGCCAGCTTTATTTGCCCGGGATTAGAGGGATCCATTTCGCCGATTGCGAGCGAGGTCCGAACCAAGCTTTTAAACTTCGCTGCTTCTCCCATCACCTTCAACAACCCCAAATCTCTGTACAATATTTTTTTCAAGTCCCAATCCCTTTGCGTACGAGCCGTTCTTCCCTGAATTGACTTACTACCCGCAACAATGGCTCCAGTCACTGAGGATATTCACGACCTGGTCGCGAAACTCGAGCAACGGGTGAAGGACTTGGAGAGCAAGCTGCACCTGGCTTCCGGCGGAGCGTCGAAGCAGTCCAGTGTCGCTGATGGCGTCAGGATGATCCTGATGGGACCTCCAGGAGCCGGTATGCCTTTCAATTCCACTCTATTGTTGAGTAATATCCTGCCTCGGTACACAAGCTGACCTGTGATAAAAAAGGCAAGGGAACACAAGCACCAAAGATCAAGAGCATGTTCTCATGTTGCCACTTGGTGAGTAAACCTACATACACTACAATGCATCTGCCGGATTCAATGCTAATTATCCGCGTTAGGCAACTGGAGATATGCTTCGGTCGCAGGTTGCAAAGAAGACCGAGCTCGGCCGTCAAGCCAAGAAGATCATGGACGAAGGTGGCCTTGTCAGCGACGAGATTGTCATTGGCATGATCAAGGACGAGCTCGAGAACAACAAGGAGTGCAAGGGAGGGTACGTATCATCCCAATTCTCACATTGGGAAAAAAATATCATCTAATTCTCACGTAGCTTCATCCTTGACGGATTCCCAAGAACCGTCGTCCAAGCCGAGCGCCTCGACGAGATGCTCACCCAGCGCAAGGAGCCCCTAAAATACGCCGTCGAGCTCCAAATCGATGACGGACTCCTCGTATCCCGCATCACCGGCCGCCTGGTGCACCCAGCATCCGGTCGCTCATACCACAAGATCTTCAACCCCCCCAAGGAGACCATGAAGGACGATGTGACCGGCGAGCCGCTGATCCAGCGCTCCGATGACAACGCCGAGGCCCTCAAGAAGCGCCTCGTTACATACCACAAGCAGACCGCGCCAGTCGTAAACTACTACCAGAAGACGGGCATCTGGAGCGGCATCGACGCTAGCCAGGAGCCAGGACAGGTGTGGAAGTCGCTGCTTGGCGTCTTCCGCAACGAGCAGAAGCCAAGTCTGCTGTCCAAGATTTCGAATGTTGTTTGAACGGGAGCTACGTGTAGTGATGGGTTAAGGTTTCGGGGTGGGGGGGCTCGCATAAATCAAAAGTTCCATGTATAGAATGTCCGAGCGGCGTTTTTGAAGCATGGGGACGGATGTTCATGTACGATCAATTTTGCTAGGTGGACTGTCTTCCTAGAGGAGGATTTTGTATACTACATTAGCACTGATCTGGTGTCATGGCCAAATGTATTAATGAAGAGATGCGATCTATAAATGGTTTCTTCTTGCTTGTTCCAACATCCAATGATATATTTACATGTGATAATCTAACACTATATATCTTTACATTTTTCATAGCCCATAGTAGTACACCACGTAATCTTACTGTCCTTCATGATAATCCTCATACCCATTCTCTAGGTGATTTCAGGACTTCCTCCAGCTTCGCCTCTCTGCTACCCTTTTCTGGGCTGTACATGTATTTCCAGCTCGCGGTGAGCGGCAAGCTCATCAAGATGCTCTCCACTCGCGCACCGGGTGTATTCAGGCCGAACGCAGTTCCTCGGTCATGCACGAGGTTAAACTCCACATACCTCCCCCTGCGGATCTGCTGCCAGTTCTTCTCCTGCTCGGAGTATGGCATATCCTTCCGCTTGTTGATAATAGGCACATACGAAGGCAGGAACGACTTCAAGCACGTCTGGATAAACGCAAAGCAGTTCTCCTGGTCGTTCTCGGTGTCATCCAGATCGTCAAAGAAGATTCCACCAACGCCGCGGGTTTCTCCACGGTGCTTGTTCGAGAAGTACTTGTCGCACCACTCCTTGAAGCGTGGGTAGTAGTCCTTGGAATGCTTGTCGCAGGCGTCCTTCACGGTCCTGTGGAAGTGGATTGCGTCCTCGTCAAATAAGTATGACGGCGTCAAGTCAGTGCCGCCGCCGAACCACCAGGTTCCCACACTCCCATCTGGGTTCTCGGTCTCAAAATATCGGTAGTTGAGATGCACAGTCGGAGCCATCGGGTTCTTTGGATGCAGCACCATGCTCAAGCCAGCTGCAAAGAATGGCAGCGAGTCAACCGAAGTGTCGATTTTCTTGTGATCCGCCCGCATCTTCATGATAGCCTGTTTCGGTAGACTGCCATAGACGACTGAGATATTGACACCGGCCTTCTCAAAGACGTTTCCCTCCTGCAACACGCTGGAGATACCCCCTCCACCATGCTCTCGCTCCCATGTGTCGACTTGGAACTTCTTGCCATCGATTTCCTCCAGCACCCGCACAATTTCCTTCTGTTGCGATTTAATGAACGCCTCCATGCGCAGACGCATTGGCGAGTCAGCTGTCACACCAGATTCGCGCTTTGTGAGGTTGTCGCGGTCTGCAATTGAGGCAGTCTGTAGCTTGGTGGGCTCTTCGGTCATCTGGGGAAGTGGTTAGCATTGCGTCGAAGGGTTGTCCGCTGGGGAGAACTACCATAGAATGGATGAGCAGGCCGCAGAAAACCACACCGACTGCTATGCGAGTCTTAGGGAATAGAACACCAGTCCGCTTCTTGTCATCTGGCCGCGGGGGCTTTGCTGGTATATCGGCATAATTGCGTTTGAGGCGCGAGATCCGGGCAGGTTGTGTGAATGGCCGAGGGGCAACCCGGAGGAGGTTCGAGGCCCGGCTAAGAGAGTGCATTGGAGGCATGTTCGCAGCAAAGGAATAGCACTCTATAATATATACATTGGCGGTTGAATATGAACCCTTAAAGTTGAGTTGGAGTGCGACAAAAGAGCGTGGGAGTAATCCGGGGTCGGGTCTTGTGCCGTGCCTTTCCAGAAATTATACTAGGGACCTGCGGATGCGACTCTGGTATGACGATAATAAAGTCAGTGCCTGAGGCATATATATTTATAGTACTGGGTACAACATAGCACCATAGTAAGCGGGCTTATCTGGTACTCTAGAGTAGGTAGTCGCTACAGATACAGAGATATAAGGCCATGTCACATGTTCTACAGCTTACGGTAGAGTTGAAGGCAAAGTACAATATTAATAACATGAACAATTGATCCAAACGTGATTTTGCCGTGACTTGCTTTGTCTGGTGATGCTCCCAAGTCCAAAGAGACCGCCCATGATGCGAGTCACTGGTTTGCGATTAGTCGGCGGCGGCTGAGCAAGCTTCGCCTTGTGATTCACCTGTCGTGCAGTACGTACACCGGCCACACTAGTCTGAAACCGGCCTAGCGTACTATGACACCGCTTTGAGCAATCGTCCCCCAGGACCGCCCCCGCCATCTCGCCAGGCTGCATCGGTACGACTACTTCAACTCCATACTCCTCCAAGTAACTCACACCATCACCATCAACCACGACAACCTTCTGCCACGTTCCTCTATTACCTTAATAAGTACGCCCATCCCCCCCTCTTGTAATTTCTTCAATAGCATCCTTGGCTATAGGAAGGAAGCCCAACAAGGCACGCTTACTGACCGTCACTTCAAGCGCCCACCTCACATCGGACCATAACCCAAACTACAACCAAACACCCTCTCAGACATCAAGATGCGCTCCAAGTTTAAGGACGAGCACGAGTTTGCCAAACGCAAGGCTGAGGCCGAGCGGATCCGCGCAAAGTACAACGACCGGATTCCAGTAAGCTCCCCAACTCACCTCACCGTCATTTCACGTTCACCGGCTAACCCATGATCAGGTCATCTGCGAGAAGGTCGAGAAGTCGGAGATCGCAACCATCGACAAGAAGAAGTACCTCGTCCCGGCAGACCTGACAGTCGGCCAGTTCGTGTACGTTATCCGCAAGCGTATCAAGCTGTCTCCAGAGAAGGCCATCTTCATCTTCGTCGACGAGGTGTTGCCACCGACCGCTGCCTTAATGTCAAGCATCTACGAGGAGCACAAAGGTATGCACAACCTACCCGACTCCCTTTGTCCGTACCAGACTGCTAACTCGATCCCCAGATGAGGACGGTTTCCTTTACATCACCTACTCGGGAGAGAACACCTTCGGATTCGAGGAGCTAGCCTAACCAGCCTGCATCAGAACACTCATTTTAACGACCCTCCTTTCGACAGGCATCGACGACCAACCCCTCCCCAACTTTCCCAACCGGCGTTTTCAGGCTCCTTTTCCTCCCCGCGGTTTCTATACATTTGCGAGAGAGTGACAGTTTTATGGGGGATTATGGAATGGCAGGGCTTGTGATTTTTTTCTTGATTATTTCGTTAAACGGAGGACGAACCAAGGCGCTACAGCTCTCGGCGGGCCAGGGCAAAGCATAGGTCGTGCGGCTTGTAGAGCTACGTGGCTGGTGCGGGCAAAAGACGAGGGTTCAACTGCTGGCCTTGCTCGATGAGTCTGGGAGACTGCATGTTGGAAGACTGGGGTATAGCGTCGTTATACAAGAGTCGATTTCTTGCGTGTCTATTACGTCTGAGATTCTAGTGGTTTTCTATCGTGGTTTCTGATAATGAGAATCCTAGAACCCAAAGTTGTGCCAAATATTGTTTATGTGATATGCTTGTTTGTCGACTGTTGCCAACCGGGAATATGCGCCATCTTCTCGTATAGAGCTCCTTGTTTCATCCGTGATTTCCCCCGATGACTCTGTTATATAGCCGCTTCCCGCCCTGCAGGCACCTCCTCCACCCTCCGCGCCTTGGTGCTTTCCCAAAACAGCCTGCTCATCATACAGTAGTATACAGCCATAGCCACACCCCATATCCCCAAGCCGTCCAGATCCCCAGCCGGCCCGGTCCATAACCCCCATGTGTCATCCATCCAACCCCAGCACTTGGGGCCGGCGTCGACTCATCCTTCATACCCCACGTCATCTTATCCTCTCACCCTCACTTCTTCGCAGCGGCGATCGGGTCATCCGCCCTCGGGAATCCAATGCGCCTACAATGAACGCCTACATTAGCCTGGGACGAGTGACTCTACGGAGAGAGAGGAAATAGCTCACCTTAACCCAGCGTCGATAGTCTCCTTCGTGCTGCGCCCGAGCTCCTTCTCTTCGCGGTTAATGCGCATCGTTGCGGCGCCGAGGCCGATGAAGAGCGCGAAGATGGGGTCGGCGGCGCGGGAGATGATGTAGGCGGGTGGTGCCATAGTGGGCGACGGTCTGGTAAGTTGTTGGGTTTGAGGGGATCTGGTGTTGGGGGTTTGCGGTGGTTGCTTGGGATCGTGGGATACTTTTTGGGGTGAAGGGAGAGCTAGAGGGACGAGGAGCTCGGGTCGGTAAATGCCGTTGATATATGGTCCCCTGCGAGCCACGAAGAGCGGGTTCAGCACGAGACAAAATAATTTGAGGATATGAGAGTTATTAGAGATGGGGGTTTTTTATAAGGAGGGTACGATAGTCCCTTCCGCATAACCAAAGTATGTACAATGATTCTATCTACAATCATATTTCTTCCGCTGTTGCAGGCCAAGAAGAAAAGTTTACGCCGGATTCCCTCTTTTCGCGCCCCCGTTTCTTCCCCAATCGTACACGCCGAAGCTCCAAAACCAGGTCTAGCCGTCTACCATTCTAATCGCTTGCTGGCCCATTGGCCACGCTCCGTAACTTTAAACTCTCTCTCTTTCGAGCCCCTTATGGTAGGGTTATCTATTTGCTGAAGGCAATGTCGAAGGCTGGGATCAGGGTCTGAGCCAGCCAGAAGGAGAAGACGAGCTTGGGTCCGGTCATGAGAAGCTTGGGGACGAGACCCTTGAAGAACGACGATGGGCCCTCCTTCTTGATCATGTCCTTGATAATCTTAACACCGCTCTCCGGGTTGTCGAAGTTGCGGTTCTGGATACGGGTCTTGATAACATCTAGCGGAGCAGAAACAACCAGCGAAGCGGAGGCACCAGCAATCGAAGCGACAAAGTTCTGCAGCCAGGTAGCCTTGTTGTAATCCTCAAGCCCGTACAGGTATCCCTTGGTGAACGCGGAACCTCCGAAAAGCGCGAACGAACCGGGCGCATTGCGCGCGGCGGTCCAGCCCCAGCCCCTGTACAACCCAAAGCCCTCGTCCTTGATGATGCGGACGATACCACGGCCGCGGAAGGCCTCGGGGTTTGTCTGGCGCTTGATCTTGAGAACGTCGAGGGGGAGGAGCACGATCTCGCCGATGCCGATCATGGAACCCGCGAGGGAGGAGATCATGGCGCGGCCGGTCGTGGGGCCGAAGGTGCGCTCGAAGGAGTCGCCGTAGTTCTTGGTGATGAGATCACGGGCGAAGGGCTGGCCTCCGTACTTGTATACACGTTGTGACACCTTGTATCCCGCCGCGTATCCGAGACCGGGGAAGAGAGAAAAGAACTTCTTTCCTACTGAGACGGAGGCCTTGTCCTTGAAGATGACTTGGTTGAGCTGGGCGGTGCTGGAGATCTGCTTCGCATTAGCAATGATGTCCCGCCGAGCTTCTGATAAGCAATGATTCTCTTACCTTTCCGTGGTTGCTCATAAGACGCTTCGCAATGGTATCAACCTTCAGTTGGTCAGCTTATGTTCCCATGACTCCTGCCCAAGCAATTCATACCGGATGGAAGACAGCAAGCTCAGCAATACCAGCAGAACCTAAAGGAGATATCAGCGCGGTTCCAAGCAGTAGATGGCATCCTCATAAGCACATACCGGAACCCAGGATACGCGCCGCAGTCGACTCCTTCTTGGTGCCCTTTCCACCAGCGGTGGCCATTGGGGGAGACATTTCTTCGTGTTTTTTCAAACGAAACCGCGAGGGCTATAATAAATGAAGGATAAGACAATTAAGGATTCCTTTTTAATGAATAGAATTCGGTCGCCTCTCGGAGGGTTTGCGTGAGAAATGTTTTCTTTCGTGGCAGGCGCAACGGGAGAGAGTCTCTTTCAATTTCTCGAATAAATCACCGAGTATCGGGGAAAATTAGCTTATAAGACCCCGGTCGGCTCCCCAGTCGGGACGAGGCTGCACCAGTAACCAGGAACACCGTAACAAGCCGTGCACTAATGGGCAATAAGCGAGGTCCCTTTTCGAGATGCGCATACAATTGCGACTATCACATGGAGGTGAATGGCGAGTCATCTACACCGCCCATAGCCTCCCAGCACCTGGACGTTACTATAATTGTACGAAAAAATACCGATGGTTGAGAAGATGCACAGTGAGATTTTTCTATCTACTGCTCTAATTATACTTTGCGCCACGAAGAGATTGACTCCCTCGATGCCTCATGGTATCACAAATTCCCAAAGCTCCCAAATATGTAGATCCAAAGCCCATCGGCCTGGGTCAACGCCTTCCATATATGCTACAAATAGAACGCCAGCAACCCCCGTTCCCTAATATATCACATCTGAAGTTAGAATCAGGTGGCCCGTCTCCTTGCTCAAGAGCTTCAGAACTCCTTGAAGATCCCCACAAGCTGATCAAGTCTGTTGATCTGCGTTGTCAAACGGTCTTCTTTTTCATTGAAGGCACTCAACTTCACCAGATGATCTTCTGGAAGCATTTCGTGCTCGTTGCCCTTGACGTCTGATCTATCTGCCAGCGCAAGCACAACGCGCTCTTTGTATCTTTCCGTCTCGAGGACTTGCAGGCACCGCGCAATGGTCTTATAAATACGATCGAGTACCAGGTTTGTGATACGCTCCGTGTCAAACCACCAAAGGAAGATGGTGCGACTGGGTGTTCGAAGAGTATCCCTGGGGACTTCTTGGATGTCCGCGAAGCCTGCCATCTGCATTTTGACCAGAGTCTTGCGCACCTCCCCTTGCCTCATCAAGGCAATCTTCTGGACCTGCTTCTCATCAAGCTTGCCATGTTTTCTCAGAATATGAGAGATGCGCAGGCCTTCTTTCCCAAAGGCAGAAGCAAGATATGTATCCAGTTCATTTTCTCGCATATATTCCGTAGCTTTCTTAAAGGGGACTGTAAACTCTCCCAGCCCATCATTGCTGAGCTTCTTAAGTAGATCGTGGTTGTGACCAGTCAGAAGTAAGAGATGATCCTTCAATTGTGTGATTCGAGCTTGGTGGTTCTCTGGAGACGGTTTCGCGGCGGCTTGAACATCAAACTTCACTTTACTTGCTCGTGACTTTGAAGTCACCACATCTTCTTCGTCGGAGCTCTCGACGCGCCGTTTGCGCGTTCCATTGGCACCATCGGTGGCGCTTGAAATTTTGTTACCTGCTGCCTGGCCAATACCAGTGCCAATATTGATGTCGTTGCTTAACGCTTGTGCCAGGGTTGACGTTGTAATCGTAGAGCTTCCGGTATCATTCTCTTCATCATCTTCGTCGCCACTATTCCCACGGCAACGAGGAACCTTGTCTTCTAACAAACGAAGAAGCTCTCCGTAGACTTGGGACGTCACGTCTCCAATATCGTTCTTAGCAACATCCGTGAGAGCTTGTGTCCGTAGTGCGACGGTAAATCTTTCGTAGTTTATCCGAACAACTAGTTCGCGCTGGAAATTTGGTCAGCAAGAAAGTCTTTGGGAGTTTAGGTCGCTGGAAACATACATCAAGCTTGATCTCCTCATCATAACTCCCTGATCCCAATACTGCAGGTTTCCCACTTGCGAGCTTCCGTCGCTTATCTGCACCTTTTGGGTGACCCCCAGGCATATAACGCTTCATGTTTCCATGTCTCCAGGATCGTTCCTCATATTGCTTTTGCAGAGCACCAGCGACGATCCTCTTCAGCTCGAGAGTTGCCTTGGCACTTTTAGATGCGCCACTATCCGAGGACGAGATTGCTTCTTTCTCAGCCTGGTTATAAGCATCCTTGGGGCTTCTGAACATGCTTTCTACCACTGGTTCGACGAACCCATCGTCCAAAAGCCTGGCCAAGATACCGTCGAGGTTGATTGCAGATTTCTTGTCATCCTGGTGTCCATTCGTGCCATTGCTGGTTCCGTTCATGCCATTGCCATCCACTGTGGCCCCATTTGCTCCATTCGCGCCGCTCGTGTGCCCATTTGCAGTCTTGTTCTTGGATTCATATGCCTCTGCAAGATCTGCAACCTTTGTATGTCCTAGTAAAAGTAGGTTTTGGACGACATCCCGAGCATCAACGCCGTATCTCTCTTCGACCGTCTCTAATATCCTTCCAGAACGCAGCAGGAAGTACGCTGAGTCCTCGTTCGCTTCATAGAAAGTAGCGCCAGATTCCTGCTCGGTATTGTGGAATAGTAGGTTCTGCTGTATCAGGACTACGAGCCCGTGTCGCACCTGTCGGCCTGTGAGGCCAGTATGTTGTTTAATAGTGTTGATCGTCTGTCTTCCTCGGCGGAGGAGTAAGGCGAATATGCGCTGTTAGGGAGTTAGAGTTTGGAGCTTAAAAGGTTGGTGATAATAACACGCGCATGATTTAAAATGTAACAAGCAGTAGATAGGTCGCTATAAGGATACACATACACTGGTCAACTCCCCGTAAGCTTCCCTGACGAGGAGGGCGCAAAGATCTGCCAAATGCTGCGTCTGTGATCTCATCGTTAGATTGTGTTCCTATTGACTCAGAACGTCCCCTCTGGGTGGTTTGTTTCTACTTACATGAGACATAATTTGTTGCTACTAGAGAGTATCTCAAGTTCTCTAGAGCCGTCACCAATGCTACAAATAAGTCATTGAAATATCAAATTGCACACAATTAACAAAACTGTTCAGATGAAGTTCGAGATATTATATGTGGGTGGGGTACATTTTGGCTGAGGCACCGATAGCAGAAACTCGGACAAATTTTGGCGGTACTGGTCTGCCCGAGCAACTTTGGTCCGGCAGCCAATCACAGTGCGGCTTAATCCGGGTGTCAATTGATGGTCATCCCGAATTTCTCCAACCACAACAGCTCGACAGCGACATCGTCACAACTCCCCCCTCGCCATAACCTTTTAGATCTCCTCCTCACAATGATCTCGCGTTCGGCGATTGGACAAACTGCGCAGCGTGTCGCTCGTCGGCAATGCTGCGCTCAACCGGCAACCCGCCGCGGCTTCGCAACTGCCACCGGCTCGACTTCTTTCAACTACGAGAATGCCGATGTTAATGGCATCAAGGTGGCCAGCAGAGACGTCGCTGGACACACTACGAAGCTCGCCGTGGTTGCTAAGGCTGGAACAAGATACGAGCTGCTCCCAGGATTGACCACCGGTCTGGAACAGTTTGCCTTCAAGGTCAGTGGGATGGACATCGGGTGACGGACATGTGAAGCTAAATGAACCATTGCAGAACACCCAAAAACGATCCGCGCTGCGTCTTACAAGAGAATCCGAGCTTTTGGGAGGCCAATTGGTTGCCTACCACACCCGCGAAGCCCTGGTCCTCGAAGCCAACTTCCTCCGCGAGGATCTCCCATTCTTCACTGAGTTGCTCAGCGAGGTTGTCTCCCAGACCAAGTTCACGCGTAAGTTGTCTCTACAAGTCTTTCTGGGGCAGTGTTGATGATTTGAATTTAGCACATGAATTCCTCGAGGAGGTCAACCCGGCGATCAAGCTCCAGCAGAAGAGGGCATACGCCAACACCGCTCAAATCGCATCCGATTCGGTCCACGGTGTTGCGTTCCACCGCGGTCTCGGAGCACCCCTCCACCCAACCCTCAACACTCCCCTCGCTACCTACCTGAACGAGGAGTCCGTCAGCGAGTTTGCATCGTCTGCTTACACCAAGCAAAACATCTCGGTTGTCGCCAATGGCGCCAGCCAGGCCGACTTGGGCAAGTGGGTTGGTGAGTTCTTCGGCGATGTCTCTACCAAGGGAAGCCACGAGCTCCCATCTGCTGCCACTAAGTACTACGGTGGTGAGGAGCGAATTGCTCACGCTAGTGCCCAAAACGCATTCGCCATTGCGTTCCCGGGATCAAGCTCGTTCACTGCCGGATCATCATACAAGCCAGAGATTGCCGTTCTTGCGGCTCTCCTTGGTGGAAAGTCCACTATCAAGTACTCCCCAGGCTTCTCTCTCCTCGCCAAGGCCGCTGCCGCCGCTCCTGGTGCTAACATCTCCACCACCAACGCTGCTTACTCTGACGCCGGCCTTCTGACCATCAACTTCTCCGGCCCAGCCTTGGCTGTCAACACTGCTGCCAACGAGGCCGTTAAGGCACTCAAGGGCATTGCCGAGGGTTCCATCAACAAGGAGGAGTTCACCAAGGCTATTGCGCTTGCGAAGTACAGGTCCCTTGAGGAGGGCCAAAACATCAACTCTGGTCTCGTTGCTACCGGTTCGGGCCTGATCCATGGCGGAAAGGCATTCCAGATTGACGAGGTTACCAAGTCGATTGAGTCTGTAAGCCAGGAAAGCCTCAAGACTGTAAGGACCCATGCGTTCGTAGTACCTTGAATATATGCTAACGTTATACAGGCTGCCAAGGCACTGCTCGATGGCAAGGCTAGTGTTGCTGCTGTTGGAGACCTCCGCGTTCTGCCGTTCGCCGAGGAGCTTGGTCTGTTGGTTTAAGGGGGTTTGATGCATTGGAGTAGTTGATTTACGAACCCTGTACAAACAGTTTTCAGAGGGTATTGTAGAACACAAAATACAATTTTGAACATAGACATATCTCTAAACTTTTCCTTAATTAAGACCGTAGCAATTTCACAATTCCGCATAACATTGCTGTATTCCCATGATCCGGTCTGTTGATGAGTAGAATTTTAATTATATCTTGTCCGCCAAGCGGATTTCACGTGACTTCATATCATCGGGCAATCTTGGCCCTCACCACCCGTCCAGCCGAGCTCGTCGACAGAACCTCAACATCACAACCAAAACACCTCCATCACCTCAACCAACCCCTCCCACAATCAAGATGACTTTCGCCTGGAAGCAAGCTGGTCTCAGGTATGTCTGGCATTAAGTGCTAACTCAATTGGCGCCCAACGACCCTTCCGCCGTCAACCCGACGCCCAGAATATTTTGCTAACGGAAGACTCTTTAGCTACAACAAGTACCTCGCAGTCGCCGCCCGCGTCGTCCGCAAGAGCTTGAAGGAGGAGCAGAGAGTCCTTGCTGAGCGTCGCGGTGTTTCCGAGCTGCGTTCCGCCAGATGGCAGGTAAGAACCAAGCCGCGACCCCTTGTGCAGAATATTTCCTGACAGCGACAATTCTAGAACGGCAAGCAGGGCGAGGTCAAGAACGTCGCCGAGGCGAACAACGAGGCCCAGGCCGCTAACGCATCGTCTTAAATACGCATGTTTGAGTTATGAGATAGAAGGATAGAGCGGTGGGAGGATGTGGGAGAGCGTGGGCTTGTACAAATGTATTACACTCGATACGAATCTATCGCCCAACATTCAAATATCGACCGAACCAGTCCTTTTGGACAACAGTGATTGCGGTTATTCTTTTATACAATATGCCCGTGATATGAGGGATTGAGTGACAATATGTTCAAAGGCTGGGCCAGTTGGAAGGTCAATGGGACAAGTATACACGTCCCGAGCCCGCAGCTTGACAACAAATCCCTTCAGCACATTGCATCCTATTCCTCGATGCATAGTTGTTTTCCCAGCGAATCTATACCTAACCCCGAACACTTCCCTTGAATCCCCCATAGTTTGATAGGGAAACTGCGTTGAGTCCTTTGAGTGCAGTATATGTATGACACATTACCCGTACCATTCGATTTGCCCAAATAAAAAACAACTTCATATATCAATGCCCCCAGTCATATGCTGGCATAAACTATAGCCAGGGTACCTCACTGTCGTTCATTCTACAAATTGGTGGCCAAATTCCTCTCCCAGGCCCAAAAGCTCCGATAAATCTTGACATTGGGCCAAAATCCTAACCGAACCACATGACAAACAGCGACAACCCGTCATTCATCACCACTTTGGCGGCCCTGTGTTAAGTCCAGCATTCAGAGGAGAAAGTTGAGAAAGTTCCGGCAGAGTCGGCCATGGACGCGGATGATATAGATTTCATCTCCGGGGGTAAGGTCGTGGCTTTACCAGGCTTGTGCAGTGCTAACCGCCTTCAGCAACCACCAACCTTGATATCAATAATGGCGTTAAACAACCCCCGCCGTTGGATGAGTATGGGGAAGTACTTCGCCCAGCACCCCGGATCCATAGTTCGGGCGTCGTCGCTGTAGACATCACCGACGTTTTCACCAAGGCTGCTGAGGGTAAGTTACTACCCCGCGTGTATGTATGGAAGAGAAATATTAACCCACTCGGAAGGGCTGGAGGTTGGAGAACTCGTCAAAGATGACTATTTTACTCTTTTTGAGTCTGTTGGTGCCATAGAGGTAGGTCCATCTTGTGTATGTTTCTTGTCCTGAGCCTAAACAATTTTTATAGATCATGGATCCCAAAATGGACACAGGCTACCTTGCAAAGGGCGAGACTATGGAGGATAGTTATGATATTTGGAGGGAACTCTTGCCAGAGGAGTGTTTAGGAATTATAGATCAGCTATTATGTCTCGAGGTATGTGGTTCTATTCCTGCTCATGGAGGCTGCCGCTAAAAATCATACAGATGGCATGGCATATGGGTCATCCATTGTCACAGACGCTCTTCACGAGTCTCTACATTGACAAGATACTTACTTTAAAACTACAAAGCGTAGAAGATCTTTCTTCTCCAGCTAATTGCCCGAGTTTGACAGAGCCACTAACGCTGAGGGTTCTTGTAGCCTACTGTATTGCTGTGATAAAGACATGCTGGCATATCAATGAACGGGTCAAGTCGGAACATTTCTATGAAGTAGGTTCTCTGGATCCTTCGTTTATCCCTCTGATTCTTACTTTTATTAGGAGGAAGATTTTGTCACCCACACATACAATAGAAGCCTTCTCGACGAGCTGGATGATGCGCCAATCACCAAATTTATAGATGTGACCATACATCTACTTGCAAAGTCAGATTCCATGGATTCCAGAATTAAGGGGGCATTGATCCAAAGGCTTAAATGCCGAAATTCCCTCCTAAATACAGTTGGAGTAGCCGGCGATCGATCATCCCCGGAACCATTGCTGTCGGCGTGGTCTACGACGCTCGAGCTTCTACCTGGGATTAAGTCCGAAAGGGAGCTGGCCAAACCGGTTCCAGAGTCATTCAGTGTGAAGCTGCAGCGGAAGCTTGCAAGTACGGTTCCACCACGCCCTGTGGTAACAATTGCATTCGACGATGCATATCAGCATCTAGAACGGCTGTGTAAAGACGGGCTTGTGGTTTCGGAAGTCTTGGACTTTCATGATACAAACAGCTTGATGGTTAGTCTTCCCATACGCCCCTAAAGGAAACATATTGAATAATATGATAGAACTTTGTCTTTCTCTTTCAAAAGAGTAAGCCACAGCCGTCAGTCTATATACGCACTCTCCTCCAGCACTATCTATTCTGCCAGATGGTCGTTCTTGGACAGCTCTCTCTTCGTTCCGTCCTCGACGAAGATCTCTCAGCGCTCGTCCTCCCTGCCAGTCCCCTCCTCGACGCAATTAACGACGAGATTGAGGTCCCCCATGATCCTCGGCACCAGATGGCACAGCATATGGAAATCTTCCGAAGTCGAGCAGCCCAATCCTACCTTGATATCCTTCGGGCCCTATGTCAGAATCGTTGCCGCATCAGGCGGACTCTACACCATACTATTGTCGATTGGGACACTCTACAGCTTGATGCTGAAGAAATTGACGCAGAACTACGCGATTTCACTAAAGAAAAACCGATTGTCGACCCAGACTTTGGCCCAGAGCCAATCTATTCTTTCCCCCTGTCGAGTTGGAGCTACTATTACAAGCTCAGACAGATGGAATGGCTAGTACAGATGGGCTTTGAGCTTGAAGTATATGCAGCCGATGAGCTGGCCGGCATGTATTGGTACCTCCAAAACATTTCACAAACAACCTTCAGACATCTCCAGCGCATCCGAACCTTCCTTACTAGGGACTATGCTGAGCTACGTCGGAATCCAAAGCAAGAGAACTTCGCCACCAAAAATGAGGCGTTCGCCACATCCATGAGCCACGTCAATATATCCATGTTGGGCTCGACCGCCAAACAGGCATTGGCTAATTCAGTCGGCTGTTTATATACCGTGCTCATGAGGTATAACTTAATTCCTCTGACACCGCACCCATACAGTACAGACGCGATCCGGTACGAGCAGCGGATGAAATCCTTCCTCGCCGTTTCTCTCCCAGAGTTTTTGCCATTCCCTGTTTTCCAAGAAGTCGTTTTACAGCCACACGAGACTTCAGCGGACCTGCTCACATTTGCGTCAGATGCCGTGGCTAAGGCGAGAAAGGACTTCGAGTTGTTGAGCAAACTCGATGCAAAGACTGCAAAGTGCATAGGAAAATGGTGTGATGAGGCGTGGCATAAGAACGTGAAGGACGAGTTGAAAAGCTGCATTAGTGTTAGCATAGCACTTATGTTGGTGAAGAAGGCTGTCGTCGAAGCGGAGAAGACGAGATCGAGAACGCTGCAGTTGACGGTGGAGATTGAGTCTAGTGAGAAGGGGTATCATGACTGGTGGGTGGTGCCGAAGGTGACGCCAATAAAATAGATATATCCGCATCGTTTTTGTTTTATAGGAAGCATTCACAGGTTGCATTATACAGAAGGCATTTTGAATATGATTTGAATTCATGAGAACTATACGTAAACATCGGTGCATATAAATCCGGAGTCGAAGCTCATGCACCTAACTCGCACAACGAAATCCAATCGTTACAAAAAAAAATCAACATAACGCTTGCTCCTATACCCAAACATATTACCTTAACATACTTACGCACTTTCAACCTAGATCTGCTGGAGATAGTTGCTTGGAACCAGGCCCGGCCGTTGGTTCTTCCCTGCAACCTCAGCCTCCCACCAACCATCGTCTTGCAGTCTCAATACAGCAAGGGTGTCGCCCTTAGCAAAGCTAAGCTCCTCGGGGATTGCGGCTGTGTAGTTGTATTGGGCACGAGCTACAATCAGGTTAGCAAGATTCAAAAAAGAAAGCAATAACGAAAACATACCGAAGTGTAAAATGGGACGCCCATCTCTGTTAAACTGCCTGTTGTCCGCCACACTCTTGCTCCGTTGGTGAGGGTTCACCTGGGCAATCTGTTGCTGGCCTCCTTGCCCGCCGTAGTAGCTCATGGGTCTGTTAGTTCCGCTAGTTCTTGGCCTTCCGCCTCCATGTCGTCCTTGCTGCGATCCATACCCATCATCTCCAGCAGGAGCAAGCTGTAACGACATGTCGCCACCGCTCATTCTGCTTCCAGGCCTTTCTCTGAAGGGAGCTGGAGACACAGAACGAGCGGTATCGCCTGGCGAATTGTGGCGGTAATATCCTTGGTCGGAGCTGCGGTGCTGTCCACCCTGTGCTGCTCCGCGCTGTTGGCTGTTACCGCCGTATGGGTTTGGCGATACGGAACGATATCCTTGTCTCCCATCGTTGTTCATGACTTGGCTGGATTGGCTTGGTCTCGGTGAGACACTTCGGGTGGGCATGGGAGAGGTTGCTCTGGGCATGTCGCTGCCCCTCGTTCCGGGACGTGATCTGGCAGAACCATAATCGGGTTGAGGCTCAGATCGCGACTGGCTAGAGTTGAACATGTTCTGGGTTTGTGCTTGATACTTTTGGCTTGTTTGCTGCATTGCTTTGGAGGTAAAGGCAGGCTGTGGGAGTCCCAGTCTGGACACTGGCTGGTCATACGAGGGTGGAGGTGTGCCACGCGTTGCGGCGACCAAAGCTCCATTACCCATAGGAGCGTTCCTCGATCGCGAGGCACTTGCGGAATCTGGAGCAGGCGTTGCCATTCCAGAGTAATGGTCTGCAGAAACCCGAGATGAGGACTGCTTCGTAACGCCCTTTAATTCCGCTAGAGCCTGCGCAATTGGGTCCAGTTCGTCCCCAGCCCTCTCTTGTGGAGCAGTATTCCTTCGGTCAGGCGTTGCAACGTCGAAGACATTGTTTCCAACGTTTAGCTGGAAGCTTGCTCGGGGGTCGACAGGTTCGCCGCCAGTAGTCTCTCTGTCGGCAATGCTATTCTGGGAGTTGGAGCCATAGCCATGGGATCGGCCATACGAGGAAGCCTGGTAATTTGAGGAAGGCTTTGCTGACCATGTGTTTCTGTTAGATGGGCTTGGGGCTGCCGCCTGGATCTCCTTTCCATGCTTGCTCTTCCTTCTGAAAGGGCTGTGGCTTTGGAAGAAGCCACTCTTCTTCTTTTGAATAGACTTGTCGGCTAACGCGGGATCTTGCTTGATGGGTGATTGCTTGCCACTTGGAGGTTCCATGCTGGAAAATGATGTCGGGTTAGAATATTCGCTGTGTGAGTCACGGCTTGATGGACGAAGCCCGCTAACGGCTGAGCTTCTGTCGGATGGTGGTCCAGTTCGGCATAGCATGGTCATGCCATCCATTGGGTAGGGGTCATGGGGCACAGATGCAAGTTGGCCGTTCGTAGGTTGCTCGTATTGCAGCCTGCTCGGCTCTCTTCTGTAATCTAGCTGCGGTTGCACTGTCCTGTCGGCCAATGCTTTCTGTGGGGTGATCGTGGTTTCGCGGCTTGGAGGGGTATCTGGCTCTCTGTGTCCCAACTCCTTTGCGAGGCTAGACTTCGGATCGTGATGAGACTCGTATGTAGAAGGTTGAGGAGAGGAGGACCTGAAAGCAGGATTAATAGTCCTTTGAAACTGTGCCACTGAATAGGCATCGTCTTCAGAAGCCTCAGACTGTGTGTCGCTTATATCACCGCGGCAGAAGTTGATGTATTTTGGTGGATCTGGGATCTCCTGTCCGGTTCCGCATTCTTTAATGAATGATAGGATGTCTTTCTCCACCTCGCAGTTCTCTAGTGACAGGCGGATCTTTTCGCAGGACGCGTCGTCGCTAACACAGACAGTGGATGCAATGTTTGCGAAGGTCCACAAGCTGCTCTTCGTAAAGTCCAGCCTCTCTTCTTCGAGATCTTGGAATTTATCGGATGCGCCCTTCCAGTCTCTGTTCCAGCGGCCTGTAGTTTCCTCTAGTACCTTAACAGCGGTTTCATATTCGGTGTTCGACGTGGCGACATTAATCTGTGTCTTCTCAAGCTTGGCTTTGTTTTTGCGCTCTTCCTGGCCCATGACCATGTGGCCCTGTGCTAGATACCCCTTGATCTTGAGGCACTCCTGTTCGTACCTGTCCCGAGTCTACACCATGTCAGCATGTCGAGAATATTCCAAGTATCGGAACCAGACGTACCTTATTAACTACTTGAGTTTGTTGGATCTTGGTCTTAAGGAGCTTTTCGATGCCACCTTGGACAATCTTGCGCCGCTCTTTCATGGCTCCAGCGAATGCCGCCAGCGGCTCTTCCAGCTCCGTCTTCATCTGTTGTGCAACATTCTGGTGTGACTTCCCCATAGACTCCACCTCTCCTCGCATTACATCCATCGAAGCCCGTAAAGTGCCGGCCTCTTGTGAGCCCAGCGGCTTACGGCTCAACGCCAGAAGCTTGCGGGCATACTCTTCCTCGAGCGAGCTCCTAGCTGTTCAGGTGGGTCAGTGCTGAGTCCATCTGGGTTTCCAGAATCTCCGTACCATTATAAAAAGCCTTCAGTTCGTCGCAAGTTTGCTTTGCATTGTGCATGCGCTCGAGGAGTGGGTTGACTCCGGCATCTTCCTTTCCTGTTTCCCGTGTTGTTAGACATGATCCTTTGCTCGTATGACTTGGTGCTTTGCTTGCATACCCCAGAAATTATTGGCAACTGTAGAAACGTTAGCATCATTCGATCCTTCTGGTAGAGACGGGGTATGTACATGACAGAGCGACTGACGGACCCTCCGAGACCGTGCCAGGCATCGCGATGATGGCTGTGGTGGTGGCCTCGTGGAGTTTGTATCCCTCGGTCGCGAATCAAGGTTATTTCGTATGATTGAGAGCAGTACTGGTGCAATTATAGATGTTGGATTATCTCCTGATGCAGTTTTGTAAATCGGGGGTATAATAGAGCAGTTGAGGGTGCGTAGTATGAGCAAATGGATGGGATGGTTAACAGGGCTCCATTATGGATTTGTTGACTTGGGTTGCTGTTCCCCCAGCAACCGGTGTTTCTTTGGGCGCCATTCAAATTGTATGGGGGACCAACCCCACCAACTCTTTGACCATATATCATGAAACAACTTTATCTCTGCCTTATGCCAGGGACAGCTACTATTTATTTTTGACAGGTGGTTTTATTCGATTTTGTGATATGGTGTTTTCTCATGCGATTGCCGACCGAAAGGTGTCAGATTATTATATTTAAATTCATGGTAAAATAAAAAATGAGAAAAATATATATCACCAAATTATAATAACGACATGACCAACGAACGGACATATGTATAATATCCACTGAAAATCACAAATACACAGGATTACATGTAGAAAGCTATCATTATAATGGTATGAAATATGTACCGTTCAAAATCGGAGGTCAAACATGCGTAGTGACAATACATACTCGCTCCGCCAGCAGTTTGTTATGTCCAAAAACGCTGAAGTAAGTCGTACAGAGTGACGGAAATATATTAGGGTATAATCCTGCGTCTAAAAAACAAAGATCCTTTGATAAAAGTTGCCAATAATGTAAGGATAGGGCCCTGATGTGTTCTGTCTTTGTTACTGCAGTACCAACCCCCTATAGTGCTGCAGGACAGTTCTGTGATAGATATCATAAGCACGTGACAAAACCGCTGCTGCCAATCTAAAACCTGCCGTTGACTGCTGTTAGGCTGCTTAGTCATCCAGCGTTCGTGCACTAGCGTAGGTAGGTACAGCAGCGCAGACGCTCGGTTAGGGAGCAAGCCTCATCAAGCGCGACTGTACAACACCACTTCACTCTAACCTCACTCGCCCTTCCTCCAAAGCCTTATCCCTCCTTCTGTCAATCCACTATCCCCGACCGCTCTCCCACCGGCTTCCTTCACCACACCCCTGCTATCTGACCCCAGATCTCATGTCCATACAACTTGGTCTCTATCCTCTGACAACTGCAAGGTTCGAGAGGGAAGCTTCCTTGGTGTAGTGGACCTCTGCCCTTTCAGCACCCTACTCGATGGTCCCAATTCATCATCGAAGCGGCACATATACACCTTCGCCCGCGCAGAGTATCATAACAGCCAGCAGCCATTCACCTCACGGTCCACACACCGGAGGCCTCAGCGCAGGGCCAAGCCCAAGCACTCCAACTGGCTCGAACTCATTGACGAAGATTGTCGTCGCACAAGTATACCTACTACTCAGCACCATCAAGGAAGACAAGGACAGAACAAAGTGGGAAGCACAAGCAGAGCAGCTCAGGAAGGTACGATTTCGTCATGGCTTTGTGCATTCAACACGTCCGTCGCGCTAACTAGACCCTCGTAGCTGATCGATGACCACGGCATGGAAGTATTCCAGAAATACTTCAGCCGACTGGTTGTCGGCAATGCGCCACAAATATTCCCTGGCGTGAATAGATCAGTTGCAAACCCCGGCAACTACCAAATCCTGGTCAATGAGGTCCGAAAAGTATCCCATGATGTCGACCAAGCCGGGAAGATCGCGGAGTCCATCGAGACAGCGAACGAGGATATATTCCGCGACTTCGATCTGTCAACTTTCATGGAGCACTTTAAGCTGGATGCGCTCGAGAAGACAATCCTAGCTTTAGCGTTCAAACAATGCTCACGATCAGATCTAAAAACCAAAGGTTCGATAGGCCCAACGGATACTCCTAATGCAGACCACTGACACGTCACAGCCGATGCTATACTTTCTGCAAACTTTTCATCATTCCTCCAAATCCTCTCATCACCACACGACAACGTTCATGGAGACATGACCGCGTCATTCGTAGCAACCATAATCGATCGTTTCATCCAAGAGCACCCACCAAACTTCAACGATGGGGCCAAGGCCGACTTTCAGATGGCAATACGATACCGATACTCCCAACCGGAACAGGACACACTTCCGGTCGAAATTCTAGCAGCGCTATATTTAATGAAACCCTTTTTCGACCACAGCCCTTTCATACTATACATTCGACGGATGGGGGCTGCTTTCACGGCCGATGAAGAATCCTGTATAAAATACCTTCGCAGCATGGGAACTAGCCGGCTTGAGGAAGAACAAGTCGGCTTGGCTCTGTTATATACAGCAATAAGCCGCACGCCCCGATTTTCGACATCGGTGCTTGTCAAAGCCCTCCGAAAAGAGCTACCTCGGAGCTTCAACTGGCAACGCGCTGTAGCACAATTTGATCAAGAAGGCCTCCGCATTTCTTCTGATCAGTTTTTCGCTCTTTATTCTGCTCTGAAGCCCCTTGCCGACGATGAAAGCTCTTTCGACGTGCAAAGCTTGTGGGGAGGCCGTTGGCAGAACTCAGAAACCCAACTATCTTTTATCAACGCCTACGCCTCATTGAATCCGGAGCAGCTAGATGCAAGCACTATTCCAGGCTTACAGCCTTCCTTCACCCTTGCAGAATTTGCAGGGGCGATGGCGAATGTCCAAGAGCGTGCAGCAAGCGCCGTGAGACACCCCCTGGTTTCCGTACTTGCGCTCGAAGCTGTGTTTCACGTGGCACTGCAATCCAATATTGCCTCTGACACTCCTGAAGCCAAACGGCTCTTCCAAGAGGTTGTCGTACCTAACCTGGATGTATTCGTGGTGTCTGCTTTTGGCGTGCCAAAACCCTGGCCGGAGCTAGCGACTGATACACTAAACTCTCTATTTGATCGCTTCCTATACAAAATAGACCCAAATTACGACTTTGTGTTGTACTCGGTTTGGAATAAAGACAGAAACTGGCTCGTCGGCCGGCTTATTGAGACGCATGGACGGACGCCACTCGAGCTGCCTATGATCCTCGAGCATTCAATCAGACATAATTGGCTTTACGACCTCCTCATATTAAATGGGTTTGGGCTGGATCTTGCTGCCTGGGCACATGCTAGCGGCAAACTCGAGCTCGACCAGTGGCAGCAAAAGCATGCGCAGCACCCTGACGAACTAGCACAGATGCTGCTCAACTTTCTCGGTATCAAGGCGCAGCATGAGCTTCAGGTCCAAAGGACTGATCAGGAGCAACCTACGAGCGTCATGTTGCCTGTGAGGACGATATCAGCGCTTTTGAACATACTGACAAGTATCCTGCCTCGATCATTGAGCACAGAGCAGATGGCGCTTCAACGGTCATGTATCACGGCTTACCCTCGGCTGGTCAACTATGGCGAGGGTTTTGATGATATTATCGACGAGAATGGCCGCGAAAGGAACTCGCTACCTATCGAGGCCAACGAGAAAATGGAGGAGCACTACAAGCGCATGTACAGCGAAGAGATAAAAGTCCGAGCTGTTGTCGAAGCGCTCAGAGACTATAAGCTGTCACGAAACCCTTCTGATCAGGATGTCTTCGCCTGCATGATCCATGGGCTTTTCGACGAATATAGTCTTTATAGTACCTACCCTCTGGAAGCCCTCAAAACAACTGCGGTCTTGTTCGGTGGAATCATAAAGGCAAAGCTTCTGCCGGATTTACCATTGGAAGTTGCCCTTGGTATGATTTTGGATGCGGTGAAAGATAATACACCCGACCAGCCAATGTACAAGTTTGGTGTGGAGGCACTGAAGCAAACCTTCGAAAGGTTCGGAGAGTGGCCAGGCTTCTGCAGACACCTGTTGCGAATTCCTGGACTTCAAGGGACAGATGTTTGGGCTAGAGCTGATGAAGTCTGCCGCGAGCAGGCAGATTTGTCTCGAAGTGGTAACGCGAACGACTTGTCCGCTGACAACTCCGTTAATGGCGGTGCCATTCCAAACGGGAACTTCGACGACATGCTTTCCACTGACCCAAGTGTAGCGCCGTTCAACGCGCTACACGTTGACCAGCCGGCATATAATAGTATTTATGAGGACCCGTCGGATGACACGCAAGAGAAGGTTTTATTCGTGCTGAACAATATCACGGAGAGAAATCTCGAGACGAAATTCAAAGAGCTCAAAGATGTCATCGAAGATAGGCATCAGCAATGGTTCGCAGGTCATCTCGTCGAGGAGCGCGCAAAGATGCAGCCAAACTACCACCAGCTCTACCTCGATCTCGTACGCCTGTTTGAGAACAAGTCACTTTGGTCGGAGGTCTTACGCGAGACCTATGTTAGTGTGATCCGAATGCTTAACGCCGAGGCCACTATGCAGTCATCCACTGAACGCGCTCATCTGAAGAACTTGGGTGGATGGCTGGGATCTTTGACCCTAGCAAGGGACAAGCCGATAAAGCACCGCAATATCGCGTTTAAGCAGTTGCTCCTCGAAGCTTTTGATACTCAACGTCTGATCGTCGTCATTCCGTTTGTATGCAAGGTATTACTGCAAGGTGCATCGTCGACAATCTTCCAGCCTCCTAATCCTTGGCTGATGGATATCATACACCTTCTTATTGAACTCTACCAACATGCAGAACTCAAACTGAACCTGAAGTTTGAGATCGAAGTTCTGTGCAAGGGTCTGAACCTGGATCATAAGAGTATAGAGCCTTCAACGGACATCCAGACTCGCCTGCCAGCCATTGATGAGCCAACCGAGCCGATTTCGCTTGATGTCGTCGACAGATTTGATAGCCTTTCTATGAATGGTATCGCACC
Organism: Pseudogymnoascus sp. BL549; assembly: GCA_001630585.1. Lineage (NCBI taxonomy): Eukaryota > Fungi > Ascomycota > Leotiomycetes > Thelebolales > Thelebolaceae > Pseudogymnoascus > Pseudogymnoascus sp. BL549. The sequence goes on along the minus strand of LNAR01002060.1, from coordinate 14,173 downwards.
TGGTGTTGGCACTGGCCGATTCTCGCCCCAGGATATTACTTCGTCAATTCCCGACCTGGGCCCTCTCCTGGTGTACCCCCCAGCAAATGATCTGGTTAATCAAGCACGCCTGCAAGATATTGTCCGAACAGCGATTACGCGTGCTGTACACGAGATTATATCACCCGTGGTAGAGCGCTCAGTCACGATTGCAGCAATCTCGACCGCACAAATGATCCACAAGGATTTCGCTATTGAAGGCGATGAGAACAGATTGCGCCATGCTGCTATTGCTATGGTCAAGAAAACCGCTGGCAGCCTTGCCCTGGTTACTTCGAAAGAACCTCTCCGAGCCAGCATGAATAACTACATCCGCGAAGCGTCCATGAGCATGAACCAGGGCTTAGCGGAAGGAACCATTATCATGTGCGTCAACTCTAACCTTGACATGGCCTGCAAGCAAGTCGAGAACAAGGCTGAGGAGCGTGCCGTTCCCGAGATCGAGGATATGATAGAGTCAGAAATCGAGGCGCGCCGCAGATGGCGAGCTGCAAGACCTACCGAGCCTTATGTGGACCCCACGTTGAGTCGCTGGGCAATGACCATTCCAAACCCGTATAAGCTACTTCCTGGTACTCCGGGTGGACTCAACTCGGAACAGATGGCTATATACGACGAGTTTGCTAGACAGCCTAGAATGACCGCTCTTGGCATCTCAGCTCATGCTACTTCGACATCAGACGCCAGCCGCTCCATCGCAAATGACGTCCTCCAGGACCAATATCCATCCGTGGGGAACTTGCCAACGCCCGCAGAACCCCCGGTGATGCCACTTATCAACAGCCAACCGCATTCATATGGGCAACCCGCCGCAGCGTTGACCAACGGACGATCTCCTGCCCCTCCTGTTGACCATAGGAATCTTGCGGACCGAATCCAAGAGCTTCTTGACGAACTCCTGAGGGCAGCAAGCAACTCCCCGGAGCAGCACTACTCCGAATTGCCTCGACCCCACACTATCGTTGATATCGTTGATGCACTCGGTCAAATAATCATCAGGAACACCCAAGTATCTGACGAGGCCTCGAGGTTCACTGCAGACCATATCTTGCAGTTGCTTTTCAGCCCATCTACTGAAGGTGACCTCGCAATTGAGAGCTTGGTGCACATTCTGGACATGCTCTGCCAGTTGCACGGCGGCACAGCGCGCCATGTTGTGATGTTTATTGCCCAGCAGCCTGATGAACGCCTGTTGAGCGTGCCACTTGTCCTGTCCTTGATCAACACGGACGTCTCGCTCGTCGACTGGCAACGCGTTGATATCGCTGCCTCCAAAGCTTTGCAACAGCGCAAGGTATCAGCAATTGATTTCTTGTCGGTGCTCACAAGCCGAGTCCTTCTGGTTGATAGACCTGTCGCATTATTCACAGACTTTGCAAGAAGTTTTGAAGCTGTTGCCCAGTGGCTGAGCGAGGAGCCTGATTTGGAACCTGGCAAGCAGCTTATCCAGAAGCTTAAATCATCTGGCCTAATGCAGACTTTGACCAGCGATAGCGACAACAAATTCCAAGCCCACAAAGACCAGATGGGATACGTCTTTGAAGAATGGGTCAATTTGAGCAACAACGCGAGCGCCACTGACAGCACCACCAATAACTTCATTGAGCAACTTCACAACAAACAGATCGTTACCGACCAAGAGAATACCTGTCTATTCTTACGTATTTGCATTGATGCGTCTGTTGATCGTTTCGACCATCACTTCCAGAACAACGGCTTAGCTAATGACGCATATCTCCCAATTGATGCGTTGGCTAAGTTGGTTGTACGCCTGGTGAAGCGCTCCGGCGAACGACCTGGCGAAGTCCAGCGCGACAAGGTGGCTTACTTTGAAGCTATTTTGTCCCTCATACTTCTTGTTTTGAACCATCATCACGTTATGCGCGGTGAAGGTTTCAACCAGAAGGTCTTCTTCAGGCTGTTCTCGACAATGTTGCACGAATTCAATGTTGTCGCGCCACAATTCTCGGAAGCCGAGCGAAACCAATCTTACCACGTATTTGCGGATGCATTTTTGAAGTTGCAGCCATCGCGCTACCCTGGATTTGTTTTCGCATGGGTTGGTCTCATCTCTCACAGAGACTTCATGCCTCACATGTTCCGATTGCAGCACCAAAGTGGCTGGGAACCTCTCGTGCAGTTATTGGAGTGCCTGATGCTCTACTTGGGAGAGCTTCTTAAGCAGCTTCATATTCCACCAGTGACGAAGGACATCTACCACGGTGCAATCAAGGTTCTCGTCGTTCTGCACCATGATTACCCAGAGTTCTTATGTGGCAACCATGTTCGCCTCTGTGCGGCTATTCCTCCACACTGCATTCAGCTGCACAACATGATTTTGACGTCAGGTCCATCGGCATTCTCTAAAATGCCCGACCCTCTGCAAGCTGGCCTCAAGATTGACCGCGTGGAGGACATCCGCGAGCCTCCGTCCGTTGCATTTAATACGGAGGGTCCTTTGAAGGAAGCCGGACTTTTGGACCTTGTCGACCAAGCACTGCAAAGTGGGCCGTCTGAAGATGCTGTTGCTCACATTGCACATGCAATTCAGCGCCAGAAGAGCCACAAGACATCAGCTGGATACCTACCAATCCATGTTGACCTGGAGCTTATCGACGCAATCGTGCTACACATTGGCATGCAAGCAATCGAAAATGCTTCTCAGAAAGGCGGACCAATCTTTATCCAGGGGTCCCCTGATTCGGCACTCTTGACTATGCTTATCCACGAGTTAAGCTCGGAGGCTCGTTACTACTTTGTGAACAGCATGGCCAACCACCTGAGGTTCCCAAACGCTCACACTCTTTATTTCAGCCAAGCATTACTTGATGTATTTGGCAATGATATGAATGATCAAGAAGAGTCGGATATCCGCCAGCAGATCACTCGGGTTTTACTCGAGAGGCTCATTGGGCCATGGCCACAACCGTGGGGCCTGCTCATCACAATCTTTGAGCTCATCAAGAACGAGAAATACATGTTCTTTGACCTCCCTTTTATCAAATCCGCACCAGAGGTAATTCACATCATGCGCTCCCTTGGCACAGAGCAATAACTAACCTCTACAGGTCGCCGAACGATTCGCCGCGTTGACCCAACGTAATCCTTAATGGCGTTTCCTTACGCTCTCTTGTTCACCACACCATTGTTGACTCGAACATACACTGGGAACTAAGGATACGATTTTGTGCATGTTGCTGATCGCAGACAACATGCACTTCCACAAAGCTCTGATTTTCAATTGTTACATAAACTCTACCATTCATTGGCGCATGACATGAGGATTTGGAGAGATCTGGTTCCCTGCATAGCGAGCGCGTCGGGTTTAAAAACGGGGTTCATTCGCACGCGCTGGTGGATATTCACAACTTTTACCTAATGCATGTCCTCAAAAACGATAATGGAACGCCTTTGCCCCCCGTCAACTAATGTCGAGGCGGGAACAAAGCGTATGGGGTTTCGGGAGAGGATGTTTATTTTTAAGGGGCTTTGCTTGTTGTTGCCGGCGGGGCTCGGCAGCGCGCGGGAAAGGGAGGGAAGGTGGGGGCATAGAACCCATGGATGTCACACATATGGCGTTGGGACAGGGGCTCTTTTTTTGCTTTGTTATTTATATGAGGGGGTCTAATGGGGAGTTTGGGATTGATTGGTGGGTGGGTGTAACCGTTTATGTAAAATATAATGGAGTTTTTTGCCGATTGAATACGTTGTCTGTCTTGCATTGGTGTGAATTGCTGTGTGATATCTGGATCTACCTTGCTATGTGTAGTCTAATAGCTATATTAAAAGGGGGAGTGAACTACCAGTGTAGCTTCATATCTACTACAATACTGTTCTCGAAAAACACGTTCACGGGCGACGACACAACCAGTGGGTTTAAATACAAATCTATTCGGAGACCTAATTCTCCATTGCACTCCTCTCGCCGGGTATAATACAAAATGCTACGTACATTGCTTGCGAGCACGTCTCCTCCCAATCTCATCTGTGTTTCTAAGTGTCTTCCCCACTCCACCCCAGCCAACCAACAACAGCTTCTTGCTCTGCGGCAAAAACCAGGGACAGCCTCCAACGATCAACATCTCGCATCCCCCATTCTCACGGAAACCATCACAACAGCCAAGCCAGACTCCTATATAGATACTCAACAACGCCAGGTCAATGCATGAAGGAGATAGATAGATATATGCATTCCCCATCGAAGCGCCCACCTAGAGCTCCTCCTCCTCCATCTCAGCCTTGGGGAAATTAACCGTTGGCAGCTGTGGTGGTGGGGCTGGGGCAGCAGGGTTTGTGCCTGCATGGGCCGCCTCGGCAAGACTGAGGATGTTGCCCGACGGGAGCGGGACGCCTGCGGAGTTCAGGAGGGTCTTGGCTTCTTCGGGTGTGGCGCTGAAGGTTGTGGCGCGCTGCTTCTTGAGGGGGCTGCCGATCACGGAGTCGTCGGGGAGGGTCGTCTTGCCGAACATGTTGTTGGTGATGTTCATGGCGGGGGTTGTAGTGGGTGCTTCGGTGGTAGTTGGGGGTGTCACTGTTCCTGATGGTGTGCCGGTGGAGACAGGGGACTGGCGAGCACCGCCCATGGGGTCGGCGGAGTGCTGGCGTTTCAGCTGAGAGGTGTGTTAGCTGGCGTATCTAAGGAGGAGGAGGGTGCTCAATGCATACCTTAATTCGGCCAACACCTTCAGCTAATTCTCCCGAGTACTTTGCATCCTCGGGGCTGAGCATGGCCTTGACGTCTTTATCGTCGGCCTCTTCCATTTTATCAACAATATCGTCGTCATCGTCATCATCGTCGCTGTCTTGAAGTATACTGCCGTTGCTTGCCTTTCTAGTTTTGGCCTTTCGCGCCGATTCCTCGTTGTCTCTGAAGGCAGAAAAACCAACGGTGCCTCCTGGCTTCAAGGGGCCGAGATTCGAGAAGTCCATTTGTGTAGATCCACGCTTGGCGGCAGCTGGGGTTGTCTTCGCATGCTTCGAAGAGTCAAGGATGCCCATCTTCTGCAGTTGGCCTGTATTGAATTAGCTTCAAGTTGAGAAATTTGGGTGCTTCTGATGCTTACGCTCGCCCCTGTAGAAAAACGTAAATACAGCATATGGCTTGTCAGGTCCGTCAATGCCAGTAACCGTTTGTGTGCTGATAGATTTCGGATCGAGAGTTTTGGGCTTAGCAAAGCTCGTTGTATGGTCAATATCAGCTTCGGACGACCCTCCATTTGCGTCTTTGTTGGCGCCATCAGCGCCTTCATCGTCGTCATGTGCGTCGAATTGTGGCGAGTATTCACCCCTTTTGATTTCTCCAGATGCTAGCACTCTGAACATAGCAACTTTGATCTGACCAGCAGCTTCGGGGGGCGCATCATCATCAGAGCTCCAGTCAGAGATAGCATCGTCATCAGATAACTTCTCAACTGGTGCTCCCTCACTATCTCCATAGCGCAACACATCATCTCGAGAGCCGTCGGCCTTTTTTGTTGGCGACATGTCAATGTCACCGTTCCCATTGCGCCGGCGGCTACGCCTCTTCTCAAACTTCTGCCGGCGCCGTTCGAGCTTCGCGGCGGCATCTTTGCCACCATCGAGGTCCAGCCCATTCAGCCAGCGCTCAAGGCCCACCTCGCGGAATAGAAACTCGCGCTCGGCGAGGCCCCCGCCTTCAGAGTCCGGGACTTGCACCCATCTTGAGTTAACCCATGTCTCCTCTCCCGGGCGCAACAATGTAGCGACCTCCTCCTTTGGGCGCCCATCGAAATAAATATATGCAGCTATAGTTTCGTTTTCAGAGTTTGTAATCGGTATATAGGGACCAATAACGCCATGGGGCCCTTTGTCGGCATTCTTGTTGGAGGGGTCGGAGACAATCTGAGCACGCGGGTAAGGTTTGTCGGCAGTGGCCTTGGGAGTCGAGTACGGAACAGCTATGCCGGAAGTGAGGAGAGTGATCGAGATAGCAAACCGGGAAGGTTCCGGTTTATTGGAGAGTGAATCCTTGGGGACATGAGCTTGTGGGACCGGGATGTAGGTGTTGACGCGGGACACGCGCGACTGCTTCTGCACCGAGTACTCTGGCAGTGGCGCCCCTTCGGCGTGGACGGACACTGCTATTCCTTTGAAGCAAGGCATTTGGCTGTTGGCTGAGCCAGCTGCAGCGCGACGAGAAATACAGGCTTTACGGGCTTTGAGGGCGGATTTGGGTGAAGTGGCGGATTTGGGGGCGAGGAGGGGGGGAATTGATGATTGGGCGAGGTTGAGGTTCGAGGTCGAGCTTGCTGCAGTGGGGACGCAGAGGTCCGTGTAGCTAGAAAGACCGAAGCAAAATATCAATCTTAATAGGGTTGTCTCAGCTCCTGGTGAAAGAGAAATAAGCTCGCACTGTGGGTAAAGCAGCTGAGATGCAGAAGTTACAAAGTTCGTGAAGCGAGATGCGAAGGTGGTGGTGGTGCAGCCTGACCGCATGTCTGACCAAACAGAAGTAGCGCGAGAGGAGACAGGGCGAGACGACTACAACCCCACGAGACGAGGGAGAACATTCGATTTCTTTATTCTCAAAGATGGGCTGTTCAACATTTACACACCGAGCTGAAGCTGGCTGGTCAAACAACAAATAAATATATAGATTTATTACGCTATCTTAATCTGAGGAATATTCCAATATCACAGCTTGTATAGCATTATCCCCGTGCGGGGCAAGTTGTTGACCTTGTTTATATCATGTAATGTGCTGTATACGGTAGCTCAACCCCGACCAGAACCACAGAAAGCGCATTTATGGGAAACCAAAACGGCTATTCAATGAGCCCTAATTTCAACAGTGTCAATACAATAACAGAGTCAGAAAAGATGTAGTGCATATGTAAAGATTGCTTGAAGCTTTTTTATTATTTATATAGTGCCAAAATAGAGTGCTCCGTCACACCAGGCCCACGCAGCTCTGGGAGGCGGTGTGGAGACACCAAACTGAAAGAAATGACCTGTGCGACAGATTGTTAGCATTCTGTGCGTATACATATATGCTCTGAATATGTGTGAATGTGAATATTGATCAGACTGTTGAGCTTGATAATTGATTGTCTCGACATGGAAGATTCTCGCTGGCCGTTCTTAATGGAAGGGTTTATCATCATAATATGGTGGTTGGGTTGTGGAGGAAACGCAGAAGAGAGAAACATACCATCTGGAGAATATTAATTGAGCCTGAGCCTGGAAAAGTGTCCAGCACCAATCCCGGAAGCAACGAAGAGATTTTGTAGAGAAGAAAGAATTGGGAAAGAGACAGGACGAACAAGTTGAAAGGCATATGTAAATAATTTCCCGCTAAGCCACTAGCGTCGTTGTTACCTGAGGCAGAACAAGCTTGTTGTCTCATTTGGATGTCAATATTGGACCCCTCCATCAACAGCACGCTGCCTCTTTGTGCAGAACCATAATCCTTTTCAACGCTCTATAACCATCGCAACAGCGATAAACCATTCAAGATGGCGGGTGAGTGATTCCGTTTATTTTTGTGTCATCGATGCACTTGTCTGATGGCGCAAACCTCTGCGCTGTCCGCTGTCCGCTATCGCTGAATTAACCCCGCCAAAAGATGCCCAATGCTAACTTCATTTTTAGACTTCGAAGCAGTCGCGAGTGAGTAATCACCAGTACGATATGGCCAGATTTGGGCCTTGCGAAGATGGCCCTGTTTATTTCACACACAATCGATGGGCTGGTAGCCTCGTGGAGATGGGCCTTTGCTAAGTCTTGGGAACAGAGCAGTTTACGGAGTACTATTACAACCAGTTCGATACCGATCGATCGCAGTTGGCTCCTCTTTACGTGAGAACCCGATTCAATCTCTGCTTCAATAGCATTTACCAGACAAGAGGACTAACTGGTGGTTTTTACACAGCGTGACAACTCTATGTTGACTTTCGAGTCCGCGGCTGTCGCTGGTGCCGGACCCATCGTCGAGAAGCTTACGGTATGTACTGCCCATGGCGCACTTCCAGTGGCCTAATGCTAATCATCATAATTATCAGTCTCTCCCATTCGCCAAGGTCAAGCATCAAGTGTCGACTTTGGATGCGCAGCCAGTCGAGGGTGGTGGCATCATCATCTTGGTCACAGGTGCTCTGTTGGTAAGTTACCCCGCCTCCAAGTGCAAGGAATACCTTATATCTTTACGCCTGCGCCCCTTTACATAAAAGCTAATTATGCTCCAGGTGGATGAGGAGCAGAGACCAATGAACTACAGCCAGTGCTTCCAGCTTCTGCCTAACGGACAGGGCAGCTACTTCATCTTCAACGATATCTTCAAGCTCGTGTTCGGTTAGTGGCGCCAAAATTGCTAGGCTGGTGCGAATATTAGACAGCCAAGATGTACTCTGTGGAGCGTGATGTGCATTTTGCTTGCATAGAGCAGACCGAGTTTGATGACGAATAAAAGAAGATATCCAATACGCGCACATTTTTTTTTTTGAATGCTATGATGGTTCCCACAAGCCGCTTAAGATAGAATGCAGATCGAGCTTGCGTAACCTCTTTTGCCCTGATGATGTGAAGTGCTTTTGGGCCGTATCACAAAAGTGTATAGCTCTAGCATTCATGATTCAAGTGGGATAAACAACGGGAAAATTGGCTTGTAACAGTATGGTACATGTACCATTGAATAAAGGGAAGTAAAATTGTTGGTGCCTGTAACAGATAGACAGAAACGTAAAAGTAAATAATTTAAGGAAAGAACAATGGACGAGTGCATATTTCCGGTGCCTGCCGCATAAATCCGTTAAGGGCTTAGCGTATGACCGTAAGCTACGCGGCATCATCAAGCTGCGTAACAAAAGGACCCTCAGTCTGACCTTGAATAGGTAAACAGAATATTGAAACAACAAAAGCTCTCTATTGCTCTATCTGCAGCTTCTACCAAGAACCCAACAATAGTGAGTACCGACGAGACGGGCACAGAGAGGGCCATCAGGATCCTGGCGAGCCGATGCTAATCCGCCACTGCGACAGCCACCCGATCCCCAATAGCTTTCAAAGAAATCAGCAACGATGACGATCGCAGAGGAATTCGCTTCGAGGAATTTCAGTGAGTACTGGACCTCATTTACAATGATATCATGGTGATTAACGGTGCTCTACAGGTATATACGCGCAATGGTAAGAGACTCTCTTCATGACACCTTGCAAGCTGGGGTAGCTCGTCCAGAGCAACTCAACAAGCAAACATACTTTCGAAGAGTCAGCTTGCAGCAAGCAAGGGACTGGACATTGATCAGACTTGCTTTCCCATATTTTCCGGGAAGCCGACGATTGGACATGGCTAACGGTTTACTGCTTTCTTCAGGACGGGCGTCGTCTGCATATTCCTTTGCTTTGCGCTTGGCATTGCAAACATGTTCCACCTCAGCATAGTAATCCTCTTCAGCGCACTCTGCCTGTAAGTCCTCAACCTCCCTTCATACCCCGCCAAAAGCTTACCAGCTGCACAGGGTGTCATCGTTCATTATCATCTTCGTTGAGATCCCGCTCCTCATGCGCATCTGCCCTACCTCGTCGACATTCGATAGCTTCATGCAGAGATTCACCACCAACTACATGCGCGCCTTGATCTACTTCGCCATGGCTGCCATCCAGTGGATCAGCATTGTTGGCGGCGTGACATCCCTCATTGCTGCCGCGGTGCTGTTGACAATCACGTCTGCGCTGTATGCGCTGGCCGGAATAAAGGGACAGGCATTCACCGGCAGCAAGACCCTCGGTGGACAAGGCGTTGCGCAAATGATTGTGTAAGGAGGGGGAGATGGAGATGGCAAGTTAAGCCCGCGGTGACGCCTGGTTAGTGAGCGGGGGGCTGCAATGAATGGGAACGAATAGTGGAATTGCTGGACAAGGAACGACCGACTGAAATGGTGAGCATTATCTGGGTATAGAAGGGCTATCCTCAGTTTGGAGCATGGGCGTTCATGGATTTTGGAGGCGTGTGTATTTGTATTCTCCTCGATCGAAGGAATTCGATGATTGCCACGCCCTGCGGTTGGTTATCTATGTTATAGCGAGCGAGTATTTATGATGGTGCAGCAACATGTAAGCGTTTGTCATGGATATCAAGTGAAAACTGTGACCCGTAGCAATCTCATGGCAAACCTATTTTTTGATATTGAATAGTCTTTCGAATTCTCTACAATAGGCTCTACATTCTTATCCAACAGTGATATCTAACTGGTGATGCACATATGTGGAGACTGGCGGGCGCCAGCCGATCCTTGACGCCACAATTACTCCTCGTGATTGCTTCAAGGAAATGGCTGACCGTGGCGATACTTTCCTTCCAAAGGTCAGGAGTTGCCACTGCACGTGTAGCATCGCGGTCTGGTAACACACAAAGCATATTTATATCCAAATCACGCATTTACGAACACATCGATGCTCGTCAAATCGAAAGCCGACATGTGTTGAATCATGTATGTAAGAGAGACCTCAAACGTAGCGCCCCTTGAATGATAAACCTGTTACAACTATCACAAGCGGTCTGAGAGTTTTGACGCATATCTACTTGCGATCGTCGGATTGGAGGTACTGGCCGTATTGGAATATGTGCATGAACTTGGTCTGGCACCGCGTGGTCTGGCCCATCGCCTTGGCTGGCTCTTCTTGAATTATAACATGCCTGTGATCGCCCCAGCGGCGCACCTTGAAGGAACGAGTCTTATTCATGAGAGAGAGAGCCTGACGACGGTGCGTAAAACGCCCTTGTCTCACCGCCAATCGATATCACATTTTAGCAAGCCTTATCTTTTATTATAGGTGAGTGATTGTGCATGCTTGCTTATCAGTGGAATTTCGATTATATCCCTCAAGGCGCTGTGATTTGAAGAGGTTAGTTTCTATTTTAGTGGTTGGTGAGATGATAATGGCCGCTCCGCTTTGGGAACAGCCTAGCTGGAGCCATGACGCGAGTCTGGCCCATGCAAGTCCAAGGTCACATCTTGAACTCCATCAATCTCAACCTGCTCATGGGCATCTTCAGTGCTACTATTTTGCAACCTTTCATATCAATCAAACTGCTCTTCCTTTTACCTTAATTCTTTTTTAATGCACGGTGCCTTACCTTCCAATTTGCTGCTGAGACCTACCAAGCTGACTATGGAAACAGTCCCTTGACGACCTGTAGAATCCCTTGACGAACACCTGCGCATCATACACTCCTACAATCATGGCGACGCAACAAATACCCCAAATACCTCCCCGCCCGACCCGGGGCCAAGCTCAGAAACCCGCTTCCACGAACAGCGGCAGCACACTGGGCAGCGAGATCCCCAAGATCCCACCTCGCCCTTCCAATCGCCGTGCTGATCGATCCGTATCCCCCATGCGAGACAGCTATGCTCCCTCGCCCCTCAACGAGCCCGATTTCGTCGCCAGCGGCAAACACGCATCACATCTGAGGGAGAACGGCCGTACCTCTGCGCCAGATGTGCCCGCGCGGCCGTCGAGCGTAACACAGATGCCCTCCATTGGACAAGAGGGCATGGAATATGCGGAAATCTGCACACCAGATGCCGTAGATTCGCCCAGGGCGCCGAATGAAACCAGGAATATTGCGGAGGATCTGAAGCTCTACGCCCCGAGACCATCGCTTCCTGGGTCCAGCGCAAAGAACCAGATCAACACCGTCACAAGGACCGACTCTTCACAAGCTGCGGCGTTTGGTCTTGGAAAGCCGAGGAGTGAAGAGCGAGTTTCCATTGATGATAAGGAACCGGAGAAGCGCTCTTTGAAAACGAAAGGCAGCGTTGCCAGCTCGTTGTCGACTCCCCTGGAACGCCCAACGTCTTCGGCTGATAATGAGGACCAACCTGACGGCCCAGACGTAGGACACAGAGTGCCTATGTACCCCAATGCTGGCATGGTGCAGGCTCCTTCTCCTTCGCCACAATCCCCATACCAGCCGGGTATTGGATTCCACAATGACGGATCTAGGCCACGCCACCAGCGTCAAAAGAGCGGCCGTGGTTTCGAGGGCCCCCCTGGTAGTTATGGAATGCACGGGCATGGGATTATGTCGAAGGATAAATTCGAGCAGGCGTACTATGAGAAACATCCTGAGCTGTGGAAGAAGGAGCTTAGTGCGTATGGCGAGGAGAGAAACAACTGGGCTATGAGCAGCGAAGAGTTGAATAAAATTGTTAGGGACACTGGAAACAGAGGTCTAGGACTTGGTACGCATCCTCCATTATTTCTACGAGAAGATCCATGATTTCGGTAGCTAACATTCCTAACTAGACTCGCCAGCTAACATTGGTACCCCTACGGAGCAAGTGGGCTACGTCGCCACGGATGAATATATCTCACGAATGGCTTCACCGAGGCTTTCATCTGATATGTCGCCGGTTTTGAAAAAGGAGAGCTCGACTTCCCTCGACAAGACTGATTCCGCCGAGGGCCTGGGACGTGCAACCCAAAAAGCCTCTGAGACGAGCCTTGCGAGCGAACATGATGATGACAATGTTGTACATGTTGAAGAACCAAACCGTCGGATTAGCGCAATCTACGGAGGTGAGAAGCATGCAGAGTCTACGGAAAACCTTGGGCCATCTGGTGGCAACACGCCTGGTGCCGGAGGTTATATCACAGAAAGCGGTTACGGTGTCCCCATTTTGGCTTCGGACGAGGTGGCTAAAACACCACTTGGGCATGAGCTCCAGCCGGCTGTTTCACCAACGCAAGATAACGCTTACGATGATGAACACTCGTACTTCAACAGAGGCGGTAGCACCTTGACTCCCAGTGGCAGTAGGCCGACAAGCCGCCACAGAAGCAGCCAGGATATTCCAAGTATATCTCAGCAAGGAGAATTTGATAATGTTCGCTCAACACCCCTCGAGGATGTCGAGGAGTATGAACCCTTGTTCCCCGAAGATGATAAGAGCAAACAGCCGCAAGCCAGGCCATCGACGGAGGCTGATAAGCTTAAAAGCCGCCATTTCCCCTCCCAAGACATCTGGGAGGATACCCCAGAATCCCACATGCAAACTGCCACTGTTTCCACTCCGCAACTGCCAGAAGGACCTGACGACACCAAAACCATCGGGGAAACCCTGGAGGTTCGCAAGGGCGAGACACCTGAACAGGCATTTGCGCGCCGACAGGAGGAGTTGGCCGATATGGAGTTTAGCAAGAGAGAGACTGAGAGCTTCTTGAAGAAGCAGCCTTGGGAGAAGAATGCGGCAGTCGCTGCTGAGACTAGGCCGGAGTTGAAGCTGCAGCGATTCCCGAGTAGAGATATTTGGGAAGACTCGCCTGATTCGTTGCTACTCCAGACGACCGTGTCGGGGCCACAGAGTGAAGATGTAACATCGCCTGGTGACCAGCCTGCGGCTGCTGCTGCTTCTAGCCTTGAAGATAAACAGGTGCCTGCTGCGCGTGGGGCGACTGCTAGCATTGCAGCGGCATTAAAGCCATCCATACCGCCCCGTCCGACTAAGAAGCTGTCTGATCCAAAGCCAGATCTAAAGGCAGAGACTGCCGCAACTGGTGCAGCAAAATCCCCACAGACTTCACCGGTTTTGAAGCAGAAACCCGCCATTCCCGAGCGCTCAAAACCAGTGATACCAAACCGACCAGTCAAGAAAGCCTCCGGAGACTCCGCCGAGGGCGCCCCGCTCTCCACCGTCGCATCCGCCGGATCTGCAAAGTCGAACGACTCCGCCAATTCGCAGACCAGCGCCGCCGCCGCAGCCGCGAAGCCAAAACCACCTGTGCCATCGCGTCCAGTGGGTAGCAAGATCGCAGCGCTCCAAGGCGGGTTCATGTCGGACCTAAATAAGCGCCTGAAGCTCGGACCGCAGGCACCGAAGAAGGAGGAGCAGAAGGAGGAAGAGGTGGCGGTGGAGAAGGAGAAGGTGCCGCTTTCTGATGCGAGGAAGGGGAGGGCTAGGGGGCCGGCGAGGAGGGCACCTGCTAAGGCGGCTGCTGTGGCGAAGGTGGCGGAGCCGGCGCCGGCGGGGGGGAAGAGGTTTGTGGTTTCGGTTGGGGAGGTGTGGGAGATAAGTCCGGAGGATGGGGATTTGGTGTTTATCCCTGAGAGGGAGGAAGTGAAGAGGGCTGAAGAGGCGAGGAAGGCTGAAGAGGCGAGGAAGGCTGAAGA
>LNAR01002059.1:0-58397 GCA_001630585.1 Pseudogymnoascus sp. BL549 | reverse complement strand
TACCTGGATCCCAATCATGATGCGCGACATGGGGTTTGAGGGTCGTGCAGTCTCCTTGTCGCCGTCCAGCGCTGAGTTACGGAGGAGCTGGAACTCAAACAAGAGGTATAGTAGGCCAATGATAACCATGAGGGAGCCGCCGTAGAGACTATGACTGTTAGCATATGTTCGGGGGATGGAGAGGAGAGGGCATACATTTGAGTAATATCCTCAACCTTGACCACAGGGAGGAAAGTGAATGTGCTCATGGCAAGACACGCAGCAATCCAGGTGAAGATGAGCAGGCGGTTTTCACTAATGAGCTTCGAGCCATAGAAGAAAGGCCAAAGGGCAGCGAGGACAAACAGACCAGAGAAGATCTGACGGTGTGTATAACCCAGAGCCTGTCTGTTGTTAGTTGCCGTAGAGAGAACCTCATCAGCGCACTGTAAAACTCACCAATGCCTCCAAAAACACCATTGCCAAACCACCCTGCACCACAACGGCAGCCCACCCTCCCGCACCCTTAACCTGTGCAAACAGCACCTTGCTCCCCGCCGCCAGCGACGTACGGCGCGAGTACACCTCCTCCCAGAACGCCACCGGGAACAAAGCGTACAGGTAATACATGTAGGGGCTCCCCGAGGCGATGAACGATGCATACAGCGCAACCAGCACGCTGGCGAAGACGGCCATGCTCCCAGCTGAGCGCGACGTCTCGGTCGCGCCGTGGAGGACGTGTAGGTCAATAACAGTAGTAATCGCAAAGGCGACCCAGCCGACGTATCCGAGCGTGATGAGTGCACGCAGGAAAAGCCAATCGTAGGTCTGGAGGTAGCGTAGACCCTGGAGACCGAGCTGGACGAGCTCAGCGGTGGCGCGGATAGCGTCTTCAGGGCGGTTGGTGTCGATGAGGGCACGGATGTCGGCGATGCGGGCTGCGACGGCGTCGTCGGCGCCGAGGGCTGGGAAGGGTCGGTAACGAAGCTGGTTGGCTTGCTTCTGCTCCTCCTTGACGCGGTACATTTCCAGAATCGCCTGGGCGTTGACGAGGGCTGCCTCGGCTTTCTCGGTTGTGCTGCCAGCGAGGAAGGAGAGGGGTAGCTCGCCGACGGAGTTTACGGGGAAGGCGAGCCCGGCGAGGTAGGACATGAGCGCGGCAACGTCGGCTTGGGCGACGTCGTGGCGCTGGATGTGGTCGAGGTTCCAGGGGGCGGAGAATTCATTGTGGCCTGGTGCAATGCCATTCTTCACCGTGGTGGGCTTTGCGACACCGGAACCCCACGCAATGAGTGGCGTGCGAGTGTTGTCTGGGTGGCCGTCTCCGTGGCTGCCGAAATCACTCATACCGTGGTCGGCGGTGAAAACGAAGGCTGTTTTATCGTCCGCATAGAACTCCTCGATAAGTGTCGTCACCTCCTGCACACCCTGGTCCACAATCTGGAGGTTGTGGAGGTACTCATTAGAGTGAGGACCGTAGGCATGGCCAGACGTGTCGAGGCCAAGCAGATGAAGGAAGAACACCAATTTATCCTGTCTCAATTGCGCATTAAGTGTAGCATTCGTTGCAGCCTCTGCAAACAGTGCCTTGACGCGGTCAAATACCCAGGTATCTAGCAGCGTAGCATCCATCGAGAAGTCCTCAAATTCGTGTCCATACGTATCTCCATCCACGCGTCCCGGCTCGGCTCCCTCCTGGAACATAGGCAGGATATCGGGACTTCCCCAACTCCATGTGTGACGGCTGCGGTTGAACACACTGTCGAAGTTGACAGGGTTGAGCTTCCAGCCGGTCGTGACGGCTGACACGTCCTCGTACAGCCCCGCAATCAAGGCAACGTGGCCGGGGCGCGACTCTGTCGGTACGCGAGTGTGTGATACTCCAAAGGTGCCGTGTTCAAGAATGCGCGAGCGCAAGAAGGGCGCAAGATGGCGAGGCTCCTCATCGGCGGGGGTGGTGGGGTATGGTTTGGGGAGGGGCAAGAAGGCCTTGTCAGCGCGGAGGCCGTCACCTGGGGTAATTTTAGCTTTGTGCAATTATTAGAGGTTGTGGGATGGTAAGTCAATCACATACCGACATAGAGGACCAGTCGCTGCGCTGGAGCTTCAACCTCTTTGGGGCGCTCCAGCTCAAACTGTCGCATCCCCGACACGATGGGGCTGACGAAGTAAATGTCGAAAATAGAGAAAATGTACACAAAGTGGAAGATCACGGCCGTGGCCAGAAAGCCGAATCGTGTGACTCTCGCCATCTCAGCGGCTGTTATGGGTATCAAATGTCGATAATTGAATGCCTGCGGCGTCGATAGCGCAGCTTCAAGAGCTGTGTGAGGCTGTCGCGATACAGGCTCTGTATAGTAAATGAGTGGCGCGTCTAATATACAGACAGGACATAAATCTCTCCCGAGAGAAGATATGAAGATAAAGAGAGTGGTCGCGGCGTGGCTGCGAAGGGAGCAGTCTGCGTACAAACTAATCCATCAAGGTTGTGAAGTTCTGTCCTGACACCAAAACAGTAATTTCGCGGTCTGGCAGGGATAAATTAATCGCCGGTCCCCTGAAAGCACATGTCGATCATCACAAACTACGGAGTGTATTAATAGAAACTATCGACCATCATAGCAATTACTACGACTTCACAAAAACTAGAGTTTTCAGATTTGTGTTTGGGCAATTACTTTGAATACTCCAATATGTCACTGTTATCACTATCATAAACACATACTATACGGCATAATAAACAAAACACCCTCCCCCCCAAAACTCCAACCCAATCCACCCCGCCTCCCCCACTACCCCTATACCAAAACGCCAAGGTATGCAAAATGCAATTACCCCCACAACTTTACATAGGCTTCTCAGTCAGCGCCTTTACAACACGTGCATAAAACTTGTCCACCTGTGGACGAGGGAATGTTAGCTCCGCAGTCATATAGTCTGGCAGCAACAACGAAAGCTCCTCGTCCCTGCTCGGATCCAGCTGGGGCACATAGTGGCACTGAGACTCGTCATAGTCCGCGTTCTTGTCATTCGGGACCCCAAACTTGAAATGAAGTGCTAGATTGGTCAGTAACTGGCAGCAGAAGTTAACGGTCAGGGGGGTACTTACTGCCATTGCGCCCGGTCTGGATGCAGTCGAACACATCTTCCTCTTCCTCGGGCTTGACGCTGCGAATTATTAGCCCAGTAAGGTCGCGATATAGATCTTCCTTCAGCTGGGCTGCCTGTGCTGCTGCGACAGCCTCTGCGCCGCCCATCATGCGGATCGCAGCTGCGCTTTTCTTTGCGCTTCCTGGAACACGAGCGCTCTCAGCAGCCGCGGCCGCAGTTCTCGCTGCCGTGAGTTTGGCAGAGAGCGACTTGTTCTCGTTCTGCGCGTCGGATAAGCTGTCACTAGCTAGTTTGAGTTTCCTCTCCAGCCTTGATAACTCCTCGTCCTGCTCTTCGCCTCGGGATTTGTTCACGCGGGCTAGCTTTCTTTGCAGATCGGATATCTCGTCGTCCTGTTCATCTACCTTCCTCTTCAGCTCGCGGGATTCCTTGGCTTGTGCGCTCAATGTGGTGACTTCTGCTTTGTGGTCCGTGTTCGCCTGAGACAGCTTCGCCTGCAGATCAGATATCTTGTCCTCCTGGGCGTTTGCCTTCTTCCTCAAGGTTCTTAACTCTTTCATCTGCATAGTTTGTGCAGCCAACTCGGCTTTCAGTGTTGCGATGAGCCCATCCGCGACTATTCAGGTTAGAGACCTCCATCACTTAGTCAGATGTAAACTTACTCTTTCTGCTCTCCTCTGTCTGCCTCTTGTGTTTCTCGAACGTGCGTTCAGCCTCGATAATCCCCACCTCACGAAGAGTTCGATACTTCATATCCAGGCTCTCCAGCTGTTTCCTCAAATCCGCTTCATTCTTCGGTTGTGATGGTGCGGGTGCCTCAATTTCAGCTACAGCACTCGCTTTGGGCCTCCCTAGAGCCGGCTGACGCGTATTCGTAGCTGTGCGGGCCATTTTATTCTGAGGCACAACGGGCATTGGCGTTGGTATATCCACATCCTCATCCTCCAGGTCCACTGGTGAAACTTGCGTTTCCGGGATCTCCTCCTCCTCCTCTCGCTGCCTCTTTCTTGGGTTCGACTTCTTCTTGGGGACAGGTTTCGGGGTGCCTTCCACTTCTTCGGCTTTGGCAGCTGCGGCCTTTGCTGCCTTTGTCATTTTGGTGGGAGCCTTCTTCGCTGGAGCCTTTGTAGCGCGGGCTGGCTTGACAGGTTCTTGTATAGTCATGGCTGACGCATCCAATTCGCTCATTGATGGCATTTCCTCATCAACTGTCATGGTCTCCTCGTGCCCCGCCATCTCATCCTCCGAGTCGCTTCCCGCAGGCGGCGCATTCGTCCTATCCTTCAACACCGGCCTCTTGGCTTTCTTCGCTGGCGACTTTGGCGCCTTTGCAACCTTCGAGACAGATCCCTTTGGGCGGCCCCGCGCCTTCTTTGCTAGTGGCGGTGCGGCATTCTCGTTGCCTAGTGCTGGAGACATGACTGTGCTTTGCTCTTCAAATTGTGCGTCGTCGGAATCGGAGTCGATGAGCCCGGTCAAGCCCCCGCGCGAGTATGATAGCCTTGGCATTAGTTATTCGTTTCCAGATTCTGCGGTTGGCGTGTAGAGTGACTGTGCCAGCCAATTTAGTTCGATTTGAGCCAGTTGTCGCGAAAACTGTCGGTTTTCAAATATGCAAACGTAAAATCACTACGTAGACAAATAAATCATTGGCAATTGACGCGTCGATTTGTCGATTTTGGCGAAGTTATTGTGTCGTTGCTGGGCCTCGAGATGGTGGGATGGATGAGAACCCCAAATGTAAACAAAAGACGCGCTAGTGCAGTATTGCTGCCTTTCATTTTAGGCATAAAGTTTAGCCACATGTCAACCCAACTGTGGCGTAACATACGTACTGTACCTTGGCCCTCGGTGTCCAGATATTTTGCTTGCACACGACAACCTTACTCTCCCTCACACTCTTGGGAGATATTTTCTTCTGACGCATTGTTAAACATGGGTGACGGTCCGGGCAGAAAGTATGGCTTTCTGCAAGATATCATATTGATTGTTTTCGCTGTACGGAATCCCCCACTGCCCCTCGGTTTGAGTTCCGCTTGCTGACGTTGCCCCCCAGAATGTCTCCGTCTACTACCTTGCACGCCATGTCTTGTCGAGTCTGCCAGCCCAGACGGATCCAGAGAAGGAGCAGCATGAGCAGGCGCGGTTAAGAGCTGCAGCGAACTTACGGCGCCTCGATCGAGGTGGCGACGATTCGGGCGAGACGAGCGACGGGGAAGCAGATGGCAAGAGAGGGCCTCCGCCGCCTCGGAAGGAAGACTTGGTTCTTAACCAATATGAGAGTCAAATAGCGATGGAAGTTGTCGCACCAGAGGATATTCCTGTGGGCTTTGATGGTGAGTCTTGCGCACTACCGAGGTTGAACAAGGCTGACAGGATACAGATATTGGAGGACTGGACGATATCATCGAGGAGCTCAAGGAATCTGTTATTTACCCGCTTACGATGCCGCACCTATACTCACGAACATCTTCGCTACTCTCGGCTCCGTCGGGAGTCTTACTATACGGTCCTCCCGGTTGCGGCAAGACCATGCTCGCAAAGGCATTAGCACATGAGAGCGGCGCTTGCTTCATCAACCTACACATCTCTACTTTGACCGAAAAGTGGTACGGCGACTCGAACAAGCTCGTCAGTGCCGTTTTCTCACTGGCACGTAAACTGCAGCCTAGCATCGTCTTCATTGATGAGATCGATGCCGTTCTCGGACAACGACGAAGTGGTGAGCATGAGGCAAGTGGAATGGTCAAGGCCGAGTAAGTCTCACCCAACCAGGACTCTGCGCAAGCAACTAACCAGACTAGATTCATGACCCTTTGGGACGGCCTTACCTCATCCAACACCGAAGGTATCCCCGCACGCATTATGGTGCTCGGCGCTACCAACCGTATGCAGGACATCGACGAGGCGATCCTTCGTCGCATGCCCAAGAAATTCGCTGTGTCGCTTCCCAACAGCAGCCAGCGACGCCGCATTCTTAACCTCATCCTCAAAGACACTAAGCTTGACTCTGCGAACTTCAACGTTGATTACCTAGCACGGGTCATGGCAGGGCTTTCAGGCAGCGACATTAAGGAGGCATGCCGTGACGCAGCTATGGCGCCAGTTCGTGAGTACATCCGCGAGCAACGCGCGAAGGGAGTGGCGATGGATGGTGTGACACACGAGGGTGTCAGGGGAGTCCGGACAGAGGACTTCTTCGGAAGGAAGGGTGGTGGACAGATCTTAACGGATAACCATGAGAGGCAGCAGCGTCAGGCGGGAAAGCAGTCTTCTAAGGTGAAGGAATTGGATTCGAGTGATGAGTATGAGGACATCGAGGATAGCCCGATTGCTGAGCCTATGGATTAAAGGGATACAAGGGAGAGACGGCGCAGGCGTTTGATAGAGGGTGACTGGTCGGCGGCTGGTTAGTGGCTGGTTAGTGGCTGGCAGCAGTCCCAGCTACAACTAGAACAGTGTATAGGATTGTGTACAGTAGCATTGGTTTGCTGTGTCTCTGGGTAAGGCACAGCATACGGCATACAATAATTGAGAGTTTGAAAGAACAGCACCACTCTGTGATAATTTATGGACAATATTCGTACTCGTAAACCTGCTATGCGTCTACTCATGAGCGGCCTTTGTATCCGAATTCATAAGTGATACAATTGAGCGTAGATCATCCCTCGAAGCCCTTATCGTGAATAATTCACAGTGATATATAATTCTCGTACTCGTATTTTCTTAACCGTCCTTTGTCTAAGACAATTCATAATTAAACACACACCCCGTCTCAAAATCCATTAATATCACGTGATACTATCACGCCATCGCGGGTCCTTACTAAAGTACCCAAGTACCCCATTAGCTTTGATTGGCACTCTGGGACATTTCGTACTCTCCCCGCATTTTCATAGGTGAATGCGTGCCGAGTTCGGGATGGCGTATGAACCATCCGAACCCTTTCAAACGACCACTTATAACGAACTTCTCCGGGATGGACTCATACTTCCACCTACACCACATATAACCGCATAAAAGCCCTCATTTCTTAGCTATCCCTCCAGCTTCAACAGCGCCGTGTCGTCGTCGCTGATCAGCTCTGCCATTAGAGCGCATAGCGACGAGACCAATTGGCTCTCCATCAACATATCCCGCCTCTTCACCCCACTGACTCAGCACACGACAACATGTCTTCACCGCCAGGCCCTCCAGGCAAGACAAGCTCCCTCAGCAAGATAGCTCCTCACATCGACCTCGACGGACACGATCTTCCTCCTTCCCCTGCGCCCTCCAGCCCCCGCAATGGGCGCAAATATGCCCTCTCCACCGAGCTCGTCTACACCGACAGCAAGGACCAATATGGCGCCTCCAGCATGCCCATCTACCAGTCTGCGACCTTCAAGCAGACCTCCGCTGGTGGCGGAAACGAATACGACTACACACGCTCCGGTAACCCTACACGCACTCACCTTGAGCGCCACCTGGCCAAGGTCATGAATGCTTCGCGCGCGCTGGTCGTTGGCTCAGGCATGGGCGCCCTAGATGTTATCACGCGGGTGCTGAAGCCCGGGGATGAAGTCGTCAGCGGAGACGACATCTATGGTGGCACAAACCGTCTGCTGAAGTACCTGTCGACGTACAGCGGCATCATTGTGCACCACGTCGACACAACCGAGCCGGAATGCGTGCGCGCCGTGCTGTCGCCCAAGACTGCCATGGTCCTGCTTGAGTCGCCAACGAACCCGCTGATTAAGATCGTGGACATCCCCAGCATTGCTAAGCTGACCCACGAGGCCGCGCCCGCAGCCCTGGTCGTGGTGGATAACACCATGATGTCGCCTATGCTGTGCAACCCCCTCGACCTCGGCGCAGATCTCGTGTACGAGTCCGGAACAAAATACCTCTCCGGCCACCACGACATCATGGCTGGTGTCCTCGCCTTCAACGATGCCGCCCTCGGCGACAAGATGTTCTTCACCATCAATGCAACTGGCTGCGGTCTCGCACCCAACGATGCCTTCCTGCTGATGCGCGGCCTCAAGACCCTCGCCATCCGCATGGACAGGCAGCAGGCGAATGCCCAGCGCATCGCCGAGTTCCTCGAGTCGCACGGCTTCCGCGTGCGCTTCCCAGGACTGAAGTCGCACCCTCAATACGCGCTACACTGGAGCATGGCCCGCGGCGCCGGTGCTGTGCTCAGTTTCGAGACAGGGGATGTTGGTGTATCGGAGCGGATTGTGGAGGCCGCGAGGTTGTGGGGTATTAGTGTCAGCTTTGGATGCGTGAACAGTTTGATCAGCATGCCCTGCCGCATGAGCCACGCAAGTATTGATGCGAAGACGAGGGAGGCGAGGAAGATGCCGGAGGATGTTATTAGGTTGTGCGTAGGAATCGAGGATGTGGATGACTTGATTGATGATCTTACGCGAGCAGTACGTTTATTCCCCTTCCCATACCTCCAACTACCAATACTAACATATCACAGCTCGTCCAAGCCGGCGCAGTGACAGTGACCCTCGATGGCTTCCATGCCAAGGGCTCCGCATCGGATAGCGGATCCGTCAACGGGACCACCGCGTGATGACCATAATGAGAAGGAATGATTCAAGGAGACCTATACCTAAACAAATATTTTCTACGGCGGCGGCGTTTCGGAATTTGGGAAAAACGGTACGGGGAGGCACTTTATGTAGCAATGTACAGAACATAAAACTCACGATTCGAAGCTATACTGGACTTAATGCTTTGTTATTCGTCTGTGCCACTCATGGAGCTGGTGGGCTTAGAGGAGTTATTTACTCCCAGCTAATTGTCGCCGTCTGTTGCGGATTCCCGTGATGCTCCGAATCCGACAGCGATTATGTAAGCACGCAGATTACTCAAAAACTGAGAAATTACAACACATTCAAGTGTATTTATTAACGTCCACCTACGTTTGCTTTTCACTTGCCATAACATGACACCAGTGTATAAATATGATAATATTTCTTACAAAGGAGCTTCGTGCCCAACTCAATGTAGTATTTTGAAGCCTGTCCCGTTATTTCGGTCACGTGTATGTCGTATATTTTTGCAGGGATATAAGATTCCAAAGTGGATAAATTAAATCGATCTCAGTTCTCAGTCTCATCGCCGCAACTGCCTTACCTACAATTCATACTAATCCAAGAGGCATACCTGTGAAATTAAAGCCTCTACAATGTCAGATCTACCAACTCTTGTCTTTGTGCCGGGCTCCTGGCATAAACCTACTTGCTACGACAAGATCATTAAACCGCTAGAGGAGCAGTATAAGTTGAGATGCGTCCGAGTCACGCTCCCATCAACATCCGGGGACCCAGAAGCAACCTTCAAAGATGATCTCGATGCCGCCCAGGATGCTATATCGAGTGAAACAACTCAGGGACGCAACGTAGTGATTATTGCGCACTCCTACGGCGGCTTGGTCGGCAACAGCGCTATCAAGGGCTTTGCAAAGCCAAGAGACACCGTCTCGAGCAGCTCTACCTCTCTATCAACCTCAGACCAATCCCAATCCCCAGACAAGGGGTTCGTGATTGGCCTCATCCTCATTGCCACCGGCTTCACATTCACAGGACTCGCCTTTATGGACCCTTTCTTCGGCCACCCACCACCCTCTTGGCGCGTGAACAAGGAGACCGGATACGCGGAGCTCGTCACTCCCCCACGCGAGCTCTTCTACCACGACGTGCCCGAGGAGGACGCAAAGTGCGCCATCTCCCAGCTCACCCCCCAGAGTCTAAAGTCCCTGTTCGAAGGGGCCGAGTACACCTATGCGGGGTGGATGGATTTGCCAGCAGCGTGGTTCATTGGCACAGTCGAGGACAGGGGTCTGCCAGTCGTGGCTCAACGCTTGAGTGTGGGGATGGCGAGGGAGATGGGTTGTAAGGTGGAGCATAGGGAGCTGCAGACGAGCCATTCGCCGTTTTTGAGTCAGCCTGAGGAGACGACGGCGATTGTGGCGGAGGCTGTGGGTGCGTTTATTGGGAGACCGCTGGTGGTGGAAGAGGAACCCACGGTGAGGAGAGGTGGTAATGAGATCGTGGTCCCGGCGGCCAGACTCTGGAAGCCTATTACGTGGTATAGGTTTGGGTTGCCGCTTGTCTTTGGGCATTTAATAGGGAGGGGTGTTCTGATCTTTAACTGGAGCAGGGGATTGTTTAGGAGATCGAGGTCCTAGTGTAATATTTGTTTAATCTCCACTCACTCGGTAGCGATAGACTAGAGTTGTAAGATATTGTATAAATTTTGTATTTATGTAGTTGATTTTTTATGACAGAAAGATAATACCATATTACAGTTTCAATTACCCAATTTAAATGATGTTATATTTTATTTCTCAGATGATATAGCTACAGATGGCATACACTTCCAACCTTCACACTATTTCCTCCATAATATGTTTCTATTTAAGTCCCGACAAACCCACTATCTAGATATTTAGGCCTTTCTGGGGCCCTCCGCACTCTTCTTTTCCGCCCACTCCGCTGCAACATCATCCCATTGCTTCTTCTCATTATCTCTAAGATCACCAGGGAAGAATGTCCCCATCATACTCTGTCCTAGCTTCTCATATTTCCTCTCCACTTCCAATAATGTGTTCATAACTTTCACATCCCCGACAACATCGATAAAATCCAGTGGGACCCCCATCGCCGCTGGTTGTCGTTTCCAACCGGCAACAAACATATTCTGCAGGATACCGACTCCTCCAACTGCAATCAAATACCATGCCGAATCAGTGATCGCCGAGCTCGTTATCAGCAGTACAATCCATAGCATGCCCAAGCTTATGGTCAGTAACTGTGCAGTAAGCGTAATTGAAGGCGCATCGAGATTGTCGAATCCGGTTGCTAAATCCTCCAAGTCTAGCCCACGTCCGTGGCTAATGATTGCAATGGCGTGCTGCGCACCGTTTCCCCGGGTCAGAATGAAGTTTTTCTTACTCCGTCCGGTAAGTTTCCTGCATGCCCATTTCTCAACGCGCCACTGAGATAGCGAACCCATGCTGAAACATAAAATTATTGCTCCGCCAGTGATGAGGAGAACACTCCAATCTCCCCAAAGCCCGCACGGGATAGCAGCTATACCAAGCTGAACCACAGATATTATCAGGCCCGACCAGTGTAGAAGGTCGTGTCCTGGATTGCCAGATTCAATCGTTTGACTTGGCGCCCAAAAACTGACTACCAAGCCCGCCTGCCTTGGTCGAGGGACCTCTGCGCCCAATCCTGGGCCCTCCTTTTCTGCTAGGCTCTGATCGAATTTCCAGCGGGAGTCAATGAGAGACTGAGTGAGATTATGCACAGTCAATCCCATCCACGCCTCGTAGTCACGCACTATGCGACCTATAACCCAGGAGTTGTTGCCTCGGACGTATCCGTTTTTGCCGTTGATGACTTGACATGGACAGTCTGCGCTGGGCATAAGTTTATTTTCGCCAACAGCGCTACAAATGGCCGAGGTGGCATAGGAGACCCAGCCTAGAGATCTGTCAGTAAAAGAGTCTAAGGCAAGGTGTGTGTAATAGAAGACAAAAGTAATAGTACGTGTTGGCTAGTTACACACCGAAAGAAAACGCCACAGGTACTATAGGACCGCCCGCGAGTTGCGCAAGAGCCCGAGTAATTACGTCGCCTCCAAGGAGAAGAAGGATAGTGAAGGCATAGTTCGACGGGTTTGACCATTCACTGGCAAAGCTAGCTGTAGGTGCGCTCGTATCAAATTCCCGTCTTGGAAATATTTGTGGGATTATTGCAGGAGGCATTGCTGGACGGAGCTTGAAAGATCACAAGAGGAGGACCATGACAAAGATGGCAAAAGGCCCAATTTGTTGGCAATGGCGAATACAGTGTTGTAGATGTTAAACTAACAAGACGGAGACTTGTTGCAGAGCCAAGAAATTCGACGCATGTACCCCATGAGAATCACGAATGAATTAGGCGCTGGCTAGCGTACTTATACAGATAAGAAAGGTAAGGCTACTGCGCGGCCCGCCCACGTTTTGGCCCGAGAACCGGCCGCACCCTTGGCCGCACCCTTGGCGCAAAACACGTTCTGGCCCCTCAACCCCACTGCCCACCAATCAACGTTGGGGTGTCAGAGTTGCTGGGCACAGGCCGTCTCACATGGACCCCGCTGACGGATCCTTCAGATAAAAATTTAGGGTCACAACTACAGAAATAGCATAGACTGTAGCTGGGATGGGCGGCCACGTAACGTATTGGCGTTTCTTACGTGATTGATCTTGTAGTTGTTCCGTCTTTCGAGGTTGGGGCTGTGGGGTAGCCTCTGGGACCTGCCCCGCACCCCATTCCTCCTGCACCAACAGTGGTCTATGAACATAACCAGCTGTCTGGACAAAATACGTGTCTAACAAAACACACTGGACAGGCCGAACCTACTTGACTCCGTCGATCTCAGCGTTACCTTCTGTTCAAGTGGGCTCTTCTACAGAAGCGGCGTCTAACTTGTACTATGGATCACATTCCTATACTTTCTTCCTCGCAGAAGGCCTGGCCAGACTTTCCGGCGTTAACCTTGGAAGACTATGATGCTGATCAACTGCCGTACATGGTCTATCCAAAGGATGATACACAGTATCGTCTCTCGGAGAAAGATTTTGAGGATTTCCCGTTTTTCTGGCTCGAAGACCAACGTCTACATATAGGCCTTGGTACAAAAGAATGGGATGACCGTCTCCTCGATCCTAGTTAGTACATATTATATCATGGCAAGTGCTCAAAGCTAATGTATGCTGTAGATGAGACACTGTCGCCCTTGGTGGAGAAACTGAAGCTTAAGCTTAAATCCAAGCCCCGCGCCTCCAAGCAGGAAAGGTGTAGATCTATAGATGAGGATCGACTTTGGTCTTCTTCGAAGCAAGTTTATGATTTTTCCAACTATCTAGACCTAGAAGCTGCAATCTTTGTCCAGAACAAGTATTATTTTGGAGCCATCAATGAGGTGTTGGCATTCGATCAGCCAATACCGACCTCTGAGTTCGTGATAGAGCGAGCTGAGGGAGACTGGATGCTATGCACAGCAATGTTGGATGACTACATATCGAGATGGGCAGGCCATTTAAACAGTCTCGAAGAATCCGAGCGGTCCCAGCGACTTGGCAAAGCCAAGGCCTTTCTTGAGCATATGGTGCAGAGGCGCTGGCACAAGGACAGACATCATCTTCTCCGAGTTTCTGCATCAGTACAGATTTTGGCACGTACGATACAAGCAGCCATGACTTGGTATTGGGATATCCTCCCAGATTCCACTGAACGGTTAAGCGATCACATCAAATGCTTAGAAATGAGCGGCTGGTGCAAGTCGATGGCACCGAAATCATCACCCTATCTCAGTCCATTGACGCCATACTCTGCCTCTGTGATAGATTCACACTTGGGCAGACACTACAGTCACAAGAATTGCTCTGGAAAAATATGTGAAACGTTCACTATTGAAGACGAAAGCACCTATCGGACGAAACATACGCCAGAATGCGACGGTACCTGCGGCGATGTCCAAATAGATTCAGAGATATTACATAATCTGATCATGCAAGGGAAAATACCCATTATTTCTCTATCAATGGGTACCGATGGCAAGCTCAACACTGAGGTGACGCATACCGGTGATGTTCCCAATTATATAGCAATATCCCATGTATGGTCTGATGGGCTGGGAAACCCACATGGAAACGCCTTACCTTACTGCGAACTATTGAAAATGTTTCGCATGCTCGAAGAATGGCCTCTCAAGCACGCGAAGCCCGATTGGATGAACAGCTTTCTTAGTTCAATGGACATGATTCAAAGACGAATGGAATCTGACGGGGTGGATCCTTCGCTACGACAGCAAGTGAGGGATTTGCGGGATGTTATTGAGCCTATGGCTGAAGAGCATGTAAACAATTGGATTGACACACTGAAAACTAGTGGTCAATATCAAAAAGTCAATCTATGGATGGATACAATTTGCATACCGCCCATTCGCGAGTCTCGCAAGATCGCTATCACACAAATCAATGACGTCTACTCCGGCTCGTTCTACACCATTGCGTTGGATGCCGGACTTGAGAGTTTACCAGACACCGCATCGAGTACAGAAATTTTCCTGCGCCTAGAGCTGTCGTCGTGGAAAGGCCGATGCTGGACCTTTCTCGAACGCGAACGAAGCACCTACCACCTGCGGGTCAAGGTAGGGGATCGCCTGGTGGATATAGTCGAAACGTTCAATTTCGACGAGCTCAATGGACTATACCAATCATCTTCATTTGGTATAGCGAAACTTCGTTGCTTCAACAACTGGTGCAAGTTGAATGGCATTCTCAAGGAAAAAGGGTTTCGGGGATTGAACCCCATGCAGCTTTTTAATTCGCCTGGGGGTATCAAAACAGACAAGCTCCTTGACCTATATGGAGATTTTATGAGTATTACCACGAGCGAGCCGATGAAGGAGTCAATGGCGACATGGAGCGCCAAACCTCATGGCCAGTATCACGAATCCTTTTCGCTGCTCAAGTGTATTAAAGACCGGATCGCAGATACGTTTTTCAGAACATATATGGGTTTTCTAAACGAAGATTCTAGCATGATTTCTACATGGAACGACTTGGCCGCCAGGTCAACAACCCGAGCTTCAGACAGACTCATAATCTTCGTCTCAAGTTTGGACATTGCAAGCAATTCTGGCATCTTAAAAGAAATAGTGCAGCTAAAGAAAGAAGACCGAATGGAAGCTTGGATTCGCAAGCAGAAGGTAGTTCCAGTGGACTTTCTCTTTCTGAGATCACCACATCTACTTACGCCAGGGTTGCGGTGGGCACCAAACGATGTTTATCCAAAAGATCTTAGGAGAGAAGTAGCATCACGGTCACTGGACGAGTTGGCATTGCGAACTACACGACCGGGGATTCTGTTGACACTTGATATGGCGCTGAATCTAAACACTGTTCCACACGAATCAGATGAGAAACACACAACTGAGGAAGAGGAGCAAAATTCCTGGGACATGATGACCATAACAGACGGAGAGGTAAAATACTGCGTCAGGCGTATTTTAGATCCCGGTCAGCCGTCTAAGCCGACGTTGAAATTTGCCAAAGGAGAGAAGATTGGGCTGATTTTCCGGTACGGCCTTAACCCAAATGATATTTCAAGCGCCGCGATTGTCCACGTCCACGATGAATCGCCGGACGAAATATATTCAACGTTTCACGATGTAGTCAGCGTCCTCCTAGATAATGAACTAAGTCCAGAGGATCCGAGAGAAGATCCGTCAAAAAGGTCGAAACTGGGAAGATTTTTGGGAGGAAGGTCGTCAACTAACGAGGAGATGAATTGCTTTTGGAATTTTGAGCTAGTTGAGAAGCAATGGGTTGTAGGTTGATTGCTTCACGGTAGGTAGCAATCTATGTCACTAAATAGCACTTTCCAATCGAAACAGCTAAGATAATTGTGTTGTTATTGTTCTAAAAAGCGTCCGTCCTAACGTCTTAATTCAGAATGTTTTTATACAATAATTTATTTATTATTATATATGAAGTACATTATGCTGATTCTTCTCAGGATAGCACATGAGTATATTACAAGCCATAACACCGCCTAGGCAGCATTATATCCAGAGTCTCTACTTATTTGCATAAAATGATGTTCTCGTTGGGCTTTATGACACTGTTTTGATGCTAGGCACCACTCACTAACCACTGAAATTCACGGTCGCGATCTCGAAACTCGATATATTACGTGTGCATCAAAGCAACTCAACAAGCCTCACATCAGATTTGCATTAAAAATGACAATAAAAATTTGCATTCACCCAATGAGATATTTTAGTCCAATGATCACAACCAAAGAAAAACCGAAGCCTTGCATCCTCTCAGAAAACGGATGGTGTCATGCGCTACAAATAAAAACGTAGCCTGCCCGGACCTATCACACGCCACCATCTAACGCCGCAACATGCGCGCCCAACATTTCAGCCCCAGAGATATATGCCCAACAGAAATACGAGGCTATGCGCTGTTCTCATCGCATTATAAGGCCCAGGACCCCTTTCACCCCCCTCTTCAGGAGCCTGGCATCCCCTGGGCCTCTGGTAATGTTGCCATATGTTTCGATTCTCATTGTCGATATCACCATGTCTTTCGGGGTCTCTGTTGACGACTAGACATCTTTTTAACTCTCTGTTATTTTTGTCGCCGTATTGAGCTCGTCGAAGTTACGTGCTGTCGATGCCTCGTCGTCTAGAAGCGGATCGATGTCAGAATCTCACCATGGACTTATTCACTGTTGGGACCCCAAACTCCTGGACTGTCGGTTGACACTGAGATGTCTCTCAGATGCCTCGGTTGGTAGCTACCGCTGAGGTTGTGGTGTCTTTTCACAGCACTTATCAAAATTGACTGTCACTTAACAGGTCCCAAGAAGTCCGCGACACCCTTGAGAACCCCGCGATCAAGTCTCCATGAGATAATATCCTCTTCCTACCGTCCATGTCGAAAAGTTTCCCGAGTCGGGGGCCCTCCACGCGGGCCGTAGCGAAAAAGGAAATCGCTCCTGGGATTATACTCCTCCGAAATATTGTCCTCCCACGTGTCAAATGGGCTATAATGAGGGAGGCCGTCAAGCCTGAGGGCCAAGAATTAGCATGGCGCATACAGTGAAAGCTGCTCGAGCAAGCAAGACAACATACCGGATGAGCTGGCCACCTGTAGAAATACCATCGTTGGTCGGCATCTGAGCACCTGAAATGGGCGCAGGTCGGTAATTATACGGCCATCTGCAAAGAGTCAGCGACATGAGCAAGATGCCAAGTGGGTATAAGAACAAATTCTCTGGGTCTCCATCACCTGGGAAGGGCTCATTTTGGCCAGCATAGGCCCACCTGGAAGCAGTCAGTTCGAGGAGCAACATAACACAATGGAAGGATATTTTACTTACCCGTTCCCGAGGCCCTCCTCAGGTACGCCATACTCTTCTATGTCCTGGAACTGGATCTGCTGGGTGGCTAGGGCAGGCATGATGGGCCCATCGGAGAGAGTTATTCTACACTGCTGGTTAGCAAGGTACAGAGCAATGGACAGTGAGTATGGTCACTCTTCGCTATTCAGGTCGTCGGGCTCAGGCTGGCTTTTGGTTCCATCGCCCTCTGACTGCTCTCCGGTTGTACGGTTGCGTCTGCGTCTACGTTTGACATCACATCCGTCATCGCGGCCGGCACCGTGTCTGCTGCTGTGCCTACCACAATGTACAGCATGGTTTCCAACGCGGCGGTTACTGCTGTGACCACCGCCCTGTGTGCTGACCATTGAAGATGAATCTGAATGAGCGTTGCGCGGCGTGGAAGGTTGTGGTGCCGACTCGGCGTCGAACGGGGCCGCCATGGTTTCGACTCGGCTTACTGGGGATTATAGAGAGGTCGGTCTCAACTGTGAATCTGCACCTGCGTTCGATGGCGGCAAATGGCAGTGATATTTGATTGGGTTATGCCCGTGGAATGAAGAACAGAGTGTTAAGAGTGCGTGCTGGAAAGCAGAGGAATATAAGCTGGAAACAGTGACGGTCTCGGTTGGGTTTGCGTATGCTGCGTTGATAGTCAACGATGATGGTGGGCTTGACAGCTATAGACGCTTCGAGGATGAGGCGAATGGTTGAGCAGCGAATAACGGGGCTGTTGTAGAGGAATAAGGCCTGCGCAGTAGCCTACCACACGAGAAGGTGGAAGCGGGTGCACTGAGGCGAGACAACCGGTAATGAGTACGTGAATACTATGAAGCGGCGCCGATACTCGATGGCGGACGAGGGAGTTGGATGACTTTGTATTGGAGACGGGGGGTATAGGGTTAGAGAGGATTGCGCTGGTTCGTAGATGAAGGACAGATAGAGATGGGGATAGCTATATATGGAGATATTGAGAGAGCAACTGGGATTGAGCGGAGGAAAAATAGATCATCTATTTGCCTTACTATCTTGCGATTTATATGTTTGTCCGTTGTGAAAGCTGTCTGTGCAACGGAAGAGAGGGAAAATGGTGTGTATGAGGAAGGTACAGTGCATATACGTGGATGGCATTTGTAGGGTTGGGCTCCCTCCACGTCTGTCTGCCGCCGCGCCCAATCACGGTTGTGGTGCAACTACAGTGGATGGCAAAGTTTTGGCCATTCAGAAACTGTATATACCGTACGGATCGTTTGGTACCAGAACTGTTGGTCTGCTTTTCACCGGTAGAAGAAATTGTGCATAGCTTTTCTGTCTACCTAGAAGGTGATCAAGAGTCCAAATTCTAGGATCTGTGAAATAAATGACTGGCTCACTATAGCCGTACTCTAGCATGAGTGCGCTTTGGGAAGATGTGATGCAGTGTTATGGTGGTTGACTATAGCCAAGTTGTGTGGATTGGAAATGGTCATCGTATGAGATAGTCGCCTCACTTTACAAAGTCCTAAAAACGTTCCCCAAACGCGATCAGATCAGTATCCTAGTACTTGTAAGAACAAAGCAAAGCTACCCAAGTACATTGTTAGATTGGGGGGGAAGAATGTGAAGGGCTTTCGCTTGCGTCCATGCTATGTCCGATCCACATCCACATCCATAGCCTCTTATACTGTTGGAAAAATGACCCAAAACAATTTCACTAACCTACTCTGCTCACCGAGTGAACCTGACCGGTTAAACCACCAATAAGTTGAGACGCAGCTGCCACAGAGACGCCGTGAATGGTTCACCTAAGCGCATCATTCGCAATTAACAGAAGCAGAGTTAGTGGAGTTAGGCTAGAGATGACAGCTGTGATACCAATTTACGAACGGCGTATGAAAACGACAGCGAGTTGCACCAGGTACCTAGACTTGTGGGTAGCTAGGCTGGTAGGTACCTAGACCTGTGAGGAAGAACCCTTAACTGGAGCGCTAAAAAGTAGGGGAGTTGTATTTGTCTTGGCGCTATCCCATCAATAATCGCCTGTAGAAACCCGAGTGGTTGGGTATGGGCGCTAGCCATGGCTTGACTTCTTCGGCCCTTCCCATCTGTTTACCCGTTTTATCCCGCTATGATTTGTACACGGTGAGCGACCACAGAAAGGCGGCTGTAGTAGCGCTATCCAATGTGCTAGTCTGCGTTGATCTTCTATATTTGCTGAATATTGTTGATCATAAGGTCACGAGTGCCACATGCATGCGAATGCACTAGAGGTGGGATAGGTCATACAATTTCAACTCTCTGTATTCTATCGGTAATATAACTCTATTGTACTGTACGTTATAAAAAAAACACTACCTATCTGCACCTCTAGCACCTCTAGCACCTCTTTCCGCCTTTTTCTTCGACCAGTGATTTCCAGTCGAAATCCAAAGGCTTCCACCCAAGTGCCTTGAGTCGGTCCGCTTTAATTCGTGAGCTACTTCCGATAAGATATCCCATATAGACTGACCATCTTGAAGTCACGTCTTCAAGTGTCTTGAGTTCCACGTCAGGTGTCGCGATTTTCCCCTCCTTGAACAGTCTTTCGCCAATTGCCTTGGCACGATCCATCAGCGATACCTCGAATGCCTCGACCCAATAATAGCCGGAATCTCCGTATTCAATCCGACTTTCCTCTCCTTTCAATATCTCGTCAATGACAAACAAGATAGCACGACCAAGGTCACTGATAGAAACAGTACTCCATACGTTCGTTCCGTTGCCGAGTAGAAAAGAGGCGCCGTTTTCAATAATTGCATTATACCAGCCGACCTGAAACGTCTCCGTTTTGATTGCACCTTTTCCGTGCCCGAGTATGGTAGGTGGCGAGATGATGACTGAACGAACATTGTTCTCCTTGCTGAGATGCCTAATTGCGTTCTCGAATGGGACTTGAATGCGACCAGGATCTAGGGCCAAAATGTCCGCCAAATCATCAACATCGCTGTAGACCCGGGGTAGCAGGTCACCCAAGACTGGGTGAGAGATATTGCTCGACCCCGAAATATGGACGATGACTGGGCGTTCTGACTGCCTGGGATATTTATTTGAGGGGTTAAGCGCAGCGCCTTCTGTGAGTGCCGTGATAGCTGTCTCCAATGCAGGAGCTGCTTGAACAACAATGTTCGCTTTCGAAGCCTCCATGCGAAGGAGATTGGAGTCCTCAAGCGATCCAATGACGGGCTCAACAGCTGTCCCGTAAAAACTTCTCAACGTTTGTGCTTGTTCTTCAGTCCGGACAAGAGCTCGGATAGACATAGTCGGGTGGGCTTTAGTTAAGAAAGTGAGGAAGGTGCCGCCGATGTAGCCAGAGGCACCGATGAGAAAGAGATTCGGGAGAGACATTGTGATCTCGGAGTAGCTGCTATGAATGCTGTGTATTTTTATGACTGCGATGTGAGTAAAGTTGTTCAATCGAGCATGGTGACAAACACCTATATATATTTCATGCAAAAGTTATGTTATAAGCAGTCTCTTTCCACAGAAAACATTTCTATATTATAAATCCCTTCGATTTTAAATCAAAGCTATTTTGTTTTGGAGAACCGTCGAGCTAGATTTTTTTTTGGTTCACTAATCAACATCTTGGACACCTCTGGTATCATATGGCATTCTGTGATGGTTGTAGGACAAAGGTTGGGGTGTTCAAACTCCGGAGGACGTGAGCAACTCCGTTCTCCGGCGCTAGCAACCGTACCAAAACTCCGAAATATTACCAAGTTATGCCATCAATAAAATGATGGTAAGATCTGAAAAAAATCGATGGAAGCCGCGCTCGCCGGCTACATTTTCCGTCCATATGTAAGCTAATCCTTACGTTGCGACTTGCGATGTACTAAGCACATTTCGTCACTTGCTAATTAATAAGCCTGCTCGTAGGTTCGCAACAAGAAGCACACACGGGGCCGCTAATACATATGAGATGCGTTGCCATCATGCCGTATCTTATGCCTTTCCACAGCATGAACTGTGCGACCTGTTGGCATACACGTTACAGCGCGGCGATATCGTGGGGTACGATGAGATGAGGCGGTCGGTAGCGAGCCGGTTGGCAACCAGTTGGTTTGGTTGTGCACGTACAAAGCAATCTATAAGGCTGTACACTCGTCCTGATGGGGGGTTGCATTGTGGGGTCGCGGGAAATATCGGAGCCAACTAAGGATTGAGGCTCAAGTGTGAGCGACGATCTCAACTACCTCTTACGTGGTGCATTGAGGACAGGAATGATGACCCCATATGCTGTACACGTGTGCCCTCACATAATTTATTCCTAACCCATGCAGTATTTATAAGCTGTGTTAACTGCTTTCGCTGCCGATGGAAGGTATCCAACGAGGGCCGTGGCATTACATATTGTACCGAAATAAATCGGCGGTTGGCAAAGAGGCACATTTGGGGCCATTGGGAAAGAGGCAGGAGGCTGACTCCGAGCCTAAGAAATTACTTGTCTAGTATGATGAGTCAAGCATAATGCCTTCACAACGGACCACGTTTTTGCTGCAGGAAGGAGGCCTCACACAGAATATGCACTGCGCAAAGCAATGTGATGCAGTAAACATGCAGCCCCGATCGATTAACGGATGTCTATTTGGCCTGGTTTAGCAACGGTGAAGGCTGCAGATTTTGGCCTTGTCCAGCGAAGAACTTTCTATACGTAACTGCACGGACAATATCAACTGGAATGAGGCGGACTGTACTGGAGGTGGATTGGATCTGCGCAAAGCTTAAGAAACCGTTTTGCCTATTGTCGGATAGTAGATTAAACCGGCCGGCTTTGAAGGGCGAATTCCTAATTACCTGGGCGCTCTCGAAGATACATCCCTAGATCTGACAGTGACCCCGAGGAGTCCGTTGGCAAGGCAGCCAGAGGTAGGAGACAAACAGCGAATAATTGTACGTGTCAGCCGGGGGGATTCGTTTCCGATGAATAGTTGATGTGCGGGCTGAATTTGAGACTGGGCACGCCAAAGCACGGGACCGCGATGAGGTGCGGGCTGATGATGGAGGCTCAACACTGCGTTGTGACATTACGCCAATATTTGTATGGAAAATATCGGTACTTTTTATTTAATGTAAACACCACATCTCACTCGCCGACCCTACAACTTAGTTGATGATCGCCAGCAGTTGGAGCCCCTGTTGGGCTGAAGAGACATAAAATTAGGGCCATGGCTTAGTGGAGACAAGCCTGGGTTGGCGCTATAACTTCCCCGCACAAAGCTTTAGCGTGGTGCTAGAAAAACCGGGCTATTCCTGCCCATAGTTAGAGGTGGCGATGTGCCAAAGGTAGGCGGTGGAGCCTAGCGATCACCACGGAAGGAGATGTTTCTCAGTGTAAATGTAAAATGATGAGTTGTGGATTTTATT
This sequence comes from Pseudogymnoascus sp. BL549, assembly GCA_001630585.1. Taxonomy (NCBI): domain Eukaryota; kingdom Fungi; phylum Ascomycota; class Leotiomycetes; order Thelebolales; family Thelebolaceae; genus Pseudogymnoascus; species Pseudogymnoascus sp. BL549. Next base: position 35,976 of record LNAR01002059.1, on the reverse strand, counting down.
TTTTGAAGCTAAGCCTACAGCGAGGAAAGGGAGGGAAATGATGTGTCACGGTATAGGCGTTTATTTAGAGCAGAGTCTCCTATAGTTGTACGTACCTGACTGCATACAGTACTTGCATGCGACTCGACGCATAGCACATAGCACCAATTCCTATCATCCCACTCAATTCTGTCCCATCGCCGAGATGATTTACCAACACGAAGGCGGAAGTGAACCAATGTCATAAATTGCCGCACATCGCCGTAAATTTAATGTATCTACATGCATTTTGATGTGGAGGGGGAGACTGTGGGGGGCTATATGCAGTACAGAATTCGTGGGGTTGATTATGGATTCCCCAGATAGTCACTCAGCCCGCCAAAACCATTATCCAGTCTCAAACTTCACACATTAACGCACACAAAGACGGCTAGCTCTGCACTGCGTAACATCCCCAACTCATCCGAACCCCCACCCTTACGTATTGACGCATAAATCGCCAACTATGATCCCATACTAGGATCTAGGGTCGGGATATAATACGTACAGTGTAATGCGATTCCAACGTCAATATTGAAACACCAAGCCGAATAATCATCTTGGCACACAACTAGCTACCAAAATAGTTGAGGGATATAATTCTCTCCATTGCCTATCTTCTACTGTTAGTGTCGCACACTTCCACCGCGGCCCATTCAACTTCTCCCCGGCCGCTCTCCCTCGTTGGTGGGATGTTGACCGTGTTACAAATTCACGGCGACTTCCCAACATTTGTTTAAGTTGGGGGGTTGGGAGCTTCACATGGTTCGCAGTGGCATGCGAGGTGGTCCTCAGAGCAGGCAAAGAGGCGGGGAGCGGGGTAACGGGTTAGCTATGAAGAATCTCGGCGACCCCGGTTCACTCACATATCAACAGCTTAGACGCGTTTTGGTAATTTTGGCATCGGGACGCAAGGTATAGTAAAAAGGAACAGAGCACATACAGTTTATTTAATTTTCACAACTCAAAATGAAGGCATGCTTATGGTTGCTACTGTATCTGGTAACAAGGGCCGGTTCCACGCCCTGAATCGGGTAACCCGGTGCGTGGCGGTAGTTAGGCGTGCGCAGCTACCTGGGAATTGCCTGCACTGGTGTAAGAATGGGTGTCGCAGGGGAAAGTTCTGTTGGGACTTCTCCGCGGTGCAGCAGCTTGGTGTGGTGAGTCTTGTCTACAGCAAGGGAAAATGCGCTCGTACGTACGAGAGCTGTAGAGCGAGGGTGCATGTTGGCCCTTCCATGCCATGGCTAACTATAAGGTATCTAATGGGAAAGCTGTACTAAACACAACTATCAGCCGAAGAGTGCTCAGCTATAAGCAAGAATATGGTGATCGCGCGCTGAGTTCGCGTCGCGAAAGTGATAACAAGGAGGCACAAAGTGGGAAATTCGCGTGGTCTATATTCTATATCTATTGCCATCTATATTTCTCTATGTATTGGGTATCGCAGAGTCTATATAAATAAATGGTCGATATGTAATATAAGTAGTCGTACATCCTTCATTTGACCCGTTACACATTACTCGTAGTCATCATCACAGGACGTCGTCGTCGTCGTCGTCGTAGTTGCGGACAAGTTCCGCTTGCCTACACAACTCAACCTCTCACTCCCACATCAGACACAATGCTTGGATGATGTACTTGGCTCGTGGCTCTCTCCAAGCGACAGGAAGGGTTTTGGTTGATCATAACTATTTCTTACGATGATGCTTGTGTTTATGGGTTTTTTCCGTTGAATTTCGTCTCTGTAGTCGATTTCTTTCCTCACTCAGAGCAAGGAGATGGAAGAGTTCCAAGATGGGGGCCTCGGGGGAACGAAGGTAGTTGTCGAGCGGGATATAGGGAGGTTGGCGGTTTGCGGCGTCAAGGGCGTTGACAGAGAGTCTAAGAGAGAAGAGATAGTAAACGGGTCAAAGTGAAAAGATAGATGATAGACGCATACCTGTTATGAGGATTTCCCTCGAGGAGAGTTGGGGGATGTGGTTCGAGGCCTGCGAAGGAGTAGCTACCGGAAGCATTAGCGGAAGTTTCCCACGAGGGAAGCAAGAACAGCTACTCACTCATTCCCGGGACCTCCTTCTGCCACACCATATCCCTCTCCGTTCTGTAGCTGGGTTTCGAGGAGATCTGTCATGGTGGGTCCGTCAAGGGTGATGCTATGGGTGCGTTAGCAGGTGAATATGAGTAACTGCGATGCGTACGTACTCGTCTTCACTGCCATCTTCAGCAGCGCTACTGTTACCATCTGCATGCCCATCTTGTCCTCTTTGCCCGCCTTTCCCGCCTTGTCCACCTTCCTTACCAGCGCCACTACCCCCATTATTTGCCCCGTGTGGAGTTGCCATTTTGATCGTGGGGTAGTGTGGCCAGCTGAGTGATTCGAGTCGAGATCGGAAGCAGGACCACCAAAACACAATTACAACGAGGGAATTCGAGTGCTAGCAAGAGCTGATCCAATAAATAATTGAAGGGGCGCCGTTGTGTGTTCTGGTATGCGAGTTGGGACTCGAGTGGGAGCGAGCTCCAATGTAGGAAGTCAATATTCGGGGAGTGTGAGATATGGGAGCCAGCCAGAGCTGGCTGTCTCTGTCGAATCGTGCACCAACAAGAGATAGGTATGCTGTATAGGCTGGCGGGATTCTCGAGCGGTAGGACGGTCTGGCCAAGTTGGTGATGGAGGCGATGGAGGTGATGCAAAAAAAGCAGTCACGCCTTCCAAACAAGAAGACCCCAACTGCAGGCGCCGAAAAGGTTCAGAGGACGGTACCGATGAAATTGTTTTGGTAATGTATGTCAAAAGGAAAGTAGCGATGGTAAAGAACGTTGGTAGAGTATGAGCTCGAATATCGTGGTTAAGGAGTGGACTCGAATGCCACAGCTAACTAGTGGGGGCGAGGAGGGGAAACGAGAACAGTTGCGGATAGCAGAGACGAGAAAGCTACACGGCTAGTGGGTAACCAGTGTGTCAAAAGTAAGGGTGGCCCATCGAAGTAAGCCTAAGGATTGAGATGAATGATAAAATGAATGTGCAAGTAGAGGCGCAAAATGAGTTGGTTCGAAAACCCAGGATAACAGAGAAACACTCATATATAAATATTTTCGGGTAACAGGGAGCACGATGACAGCTATGTAATAGCACGGCCCTATGAGAAGGCTTAGTTTTTGACGTATGTATAGTATTCTACAGTTGCACCCAGCGTTGGTGACAACGGGAGGGAGGAAAGGGACGAACGACAGGGGGAAGGCGACGAGTAAAGTGAACGAATGAGGGAGCGGGAGACTAGGTGGGCGTGGGGATGACAGGGGCGCGGCGGCGGGGGAGACGAATTATGGAGCATGGGGCATACCACAAGGCCATCCCATCACCCCACACGCCGCATATCCTGTGCAGCGATAGTCCGAGTTGCGGTCACATAATGAACGATGGAAATCAGGAAAGCCAGCGCAATGGTAGTCTTTGCTAAGCTCCGTTGTCCGTGAATGATAACTTACTGTGCTGCGCCTCACTTGGTCGGACATTACACTGGAAAGGCAACCATGTTGCTGTCGAGTGTCCCATCTCTCAGACCAGCTGGATGACCCGTATTTCTGAATATGACTAGAGATTTCGAGGTTGGTGCCAGTACTGTGGTACGCGCGCCATACGATGCCTCCGCGTGGATCCACACGTTGTAGGCAATTGCCAAGGGGCTGAGACTTTGTACAAGTTTGGGATGGGGAGGGGTTTTCGGACTGGAATTTACTATTTGGGATGGATGCGGCGGTGGTATTATTTCCCTTTTATGCACGTGAGTAGCCTTCCCAGTGCGTGGGTACGGGCACTATCCCCTAGGGTAGTTGGCTTGTAGCAGAGTTGCGCTATGGTGTGGTACATGTCGGTCTAGTTCTGAATATGTGTGAATGGGCGGCTCTGATCTTGTCAGTGTCGTGCATACTCCACTTTATACCACATGAACAGGGGCGCTGTACCTTCCTCGGTGAGTGCTTTCCGCTGATCTCTATCCCCCGACGCAGCAGAGGTGAGTGACGCGCGTATTACAACTCCAGCCCAACTATTGCGACAGCAAACTCCACCTGTTTGGTATCCATAGTTTCCAGAATCAGCTAAGTTCCCGGGGGATGCGCTCGCGCTTTGATACGAGGCGTACATATATGCAGCATGTACATATACGCAGCACAACAGCGCAGGCCCAGACTAAACCCCAGCACCATGTAATTACACGCACCGATAAGATTTGCAGATGATATCCCGCAGGCCCCCTAGAAGAAGTTGTGTGGCTCCCGCATCCCTGGGATTGCAGGGGCCAGTATTGTGCTCAATCCCGGAAATGTTTTAGGTAGTTGCCCCTATGTATGCTTGCTCCTGGTGGTTGAATGTCGACAGCGTGGCCGTCTCTCAACCAACCAAAGACCACATTTGATTTGACTGGCCCATCGTCTCGTCCAGTGATGTTGTACGATCTTTCTGGAAAGTTGGAGCAAGACATAATTTGAAATATTCCTTCGGGCTGCGTTGGGTGCAAAACGCGGAGATAGCAGTGCTGTGTTGACGGAGGCTTGGTTCGAGAGCCGGGAATCGTCGTCAACTAAAGCGTCCACTGAGCGTCACTCTGTGTGGTTCATGCGGCGCAACCACCGCGTAGACCATGGGTGTAGGAATGTTCTACGAAACACCTATGCTATATACCCGACTGGATGCCGTGGCAGCCGACTCTACACCAGTCAATCAGTTAAGACTTCTTCGGAATATTCCAGTCCGATCCAAGTAACGCCAATCGCGAAAAAACGCTGAAAGGCAACCAATGCCCGCACGTGCGGGCGCTACACCGTCAGCAACATAGCACCTTCAGCAGTAGAAGAAACGATCTATCACAATGGGTATTGCAGACCTACAGGGGCCTTTGACAACTCGCAAATGGGGGGGATGCACCGGAGATGTCAACGGCGCAGGATTGACAACAGGTAGCCCATTCTCCCTGTGAATTCAACCTCAGCTCATTTAGCGCCGCAGGAACAAATAAGAATGCAGAGGCCGGCAGAGCGGTGTCTAGGCGATCACAAGACACCCTCTCTGAAGAGTGGCTGCCCTGCATGTATGGTATTGTGGTACATTTCATCCCCACACGGCAAGTAACAGGTACGTCGTACTCGGCCCGCAATTTTAGCCAACGCCGCGATCCAGGCCCACACCCCAGGATACGTCCCCATCAGAGATACCCATGCTCCACTGTGGTTTCAACCAACTCACCTATCAAAATATCTTGCTCCTCGTGTTGGCGGCTATCAAACATGGGACGAATCTAAAAGATCGAGGTGTCCAAGGCGGCATCCAGGAGTATCCCGAGAAGTACCCAAGAGCACCCAAGGGTGCCAAATCCAAATGAATACAGGAATAAGTCAGAAGTACCCAACTGTATGCCCCAAGCTCACTGGCTCTCCTAGTAGGGCTTCGCAACCAGCGTGCCTGGTGCCTATCCCGATCTTGTTTGCTTTGTATTATTCGCCACTATAATCTTACCATCCCGCCCCTTTTGCCCTGTTTGTGGCCTGTTTTACTGTTTCTCTCAAAAATTTGAATTCACTAATTGGTTGCTCTCGTGATGGTGTGTGTTCCGACCCAGGGGAAACTCCGCCGCCATCCCATCTCAAGCGGTCCGCTCAGGAGGCTGCCACGTACCACGTCAGCGTTCATCTCCACGTTCGGGGAGCCTCACGCATGGCGATTTGCGATACTGCACCAACAACTGCGTGCTGCTGCCGAAAAGAATTCTTCCTTGCATAGTAACGTTAGATCGGAAAAGATGACGCCGTTGGTTTTGACAAACCCACTAAATCATTCATTTGGCGTAAGATTTCACATGTTTTCGGGCGCGCGCGTAGCCTTATTTCCGAGCCCGTTCTTTCGGTCGGCCCGGAGGTAAGACGAAGTTGGAGATATCATTGTTACAAGATCACGCCTCATAGTTATTTCGTCAATAAACTATCTCCAAACTATTTGTAAGTATCTAGTTGACGCCAACGATTTCCACCAAGCAATGAAAATTCCACCGTACAGTAAATCAGGTACAAATACCTGTCTCGACTGGATACGGAAAGCAAGTCGCGTCCCAGAAAGCGCAAAGGCACGTGATAGCGCGTGTTATGCAGCTTGCGTTGGACATGTAAGCCGCATAACATTTACAGGCGGTCAGGGATAGTGGCCGGGAGATGCAGCTGGGAAGACAAGGATGAAACAGTTGCCCATGCTGACGGTCGCCGGGCAAATAGCATCACAAACATTATCAGGATTTTCACGCGCGAATAAGAAGCGTGGTTGGATCGATCGTGGGAAGCTGGGGCTATGGTATGATGTTCTCAAAGTATTCAGAGTCGTATTTTATTTTGATAAACCCAGTGAACATCCGCCCCCACTTTATAATAGCGCCATCTTATTCGACTAACGTAGCCCTAAAATAGTCGCACTATCATTTTGGCCCGTGCGGGACGCACGGTTCGCACGCTAGACCTATTCAGACATGATATTGTGCTGTTTACAGTACAATTTATCACAGCCCTGTACACTGCAGCGCCCAAGGGTCGTGCTCATCGGACGCAAGATGGATTTTCTCGAGGAGGAACATCTTCACGACGTCGACGATGAGTCAGCCAACCTCATAACCAAGCTGCAGCTCGATGATGCCGAGACATGCAGGTCCTCGCCAAAGGGAAAGGGCCGCAGTGGAGAATACACCGGCGAATCAGATGCCTTTGAGCAGCAGCTGGAAAATGAGAATCCACGTTTCTCAGGTAGGACAATCACCCAGAGCTTTCTAGATTCTGTTTTGCTAATGGCCCAGTTGTTATGAACCCAACTTCACAGGCAAACGTTGCTGTTGGAGATCGCGATCTTGCCCTCGGTTCCAAGCCCAATGCAGAGCAGCCAGAAGCATCGGCGGGGTCAGCAAATAGTCCTGCCAAGGTCGCTTCAGTCACTACTCTCTGCGAAGCATGCGGCGACGATAAAAACCCTGGGGATATTAGTCGTGCCCCGTGCGGTCATGAGTACTGCCATGACTGTCTCCTGGATCTTGTCAAGACGGCAATTAAAGACGACACCCTGTTTCCGCCTCGCTGCTGTCGCCAGCCAATCCCTTTCGAGGTATTCCACGCATTTCTGGCTCCTGAGCAATCTAAGACTTTCATCAACAAAAAGGCCGAGTTTGAGACCCCGGACAAGACTTACTGCTCTGTTCCGACCTGCTCTGCGTTCATTGCCAGTGGAAATGTCGCCAACAACGTGGGTACTTGCCATCAATGTGGCTCCAAGACCTGCATTCTTTGCAAAGCAGCAGCTCATAAGAAAGGAAAGTGCACGAAGGATCGAGAGCTTTAGCAGGTCTGGGATATGGTGATAGCCAATGGCTGGCGACGTTGCTACTTCTGTTCGAGTTTCATTGAACTGAATCGCGGCTGCAACCATATCACGTAAGTTTCCACTTCATTCCAGATAGATATCTCAGAGACTAATATCACAGTAGCTGTCGCTGTGGTGCTCAATTCTGCTACGTCTGCGGGTTGATATGGAAGAACTGCACCTGTGCACAATGGAATGAAGATCGTCTTTTCGATCACGCGAACATAGTTGTTGCTCGTCAACGAGGCTTCCGCGGATTGCTCCGGGGCGCGAGAGACAAATTGGTTCAACGTGTAGCCGACGCTCTCCATTCTAGCGATGATTGTGGCCATCGTGAATGGCATTATATCAACGGCCCATTCCTTTGCGAATATTGCGGCGTGAAAATCAACGGGTTCGTTATAGAGTGTGTGGGGTGTCGTGCTTGGATGTGTAGACGCTGTAAGAATAATAGGTGGTAAGATTAGAGGTGTTTCTGGATTGATGGCCTAGGCGCAATGGAAACATATGGATACTAAAGTTGGAGTTGGGAACGGTCCATTAACTGCCTTGTTACGTACAGAGAAGTCTCTGGCTACATACTCACATTCTCGGCTTACAACAAGCACTGTAGTGTAGAACGATGATATTAGAAAATATCGTCCTCCAAAAGCTTGGGAAAACACAGTTGTTTCAGCATCGTCGCCCCAGATCCATTCCCAAAATCCACCCAGTGCTTGCAATGCTTCTTGTTCTGCCATCTTTCAATATACACAAGAAACAAAGGGGCCCCAACAATAAAATTAATGCGGGTGTCTGAGATGACTCAATTATAACATGAGCAGTATTTCCAACACTCCGCTAACTGAGGCCAATTTTTAGACAGGGGATAGGCACATATTAAACCAATCAACGTTCTGGGTTTTAACGCATAGTTGGTAATGTCTTGTTTATCATTGCACACAGGCGTTAGATCTACGGAGAACGTGCATACACTGTTGGATTTGTAACTAGGCAGCAGAGAGGGGAAGGTAGGCAATTTTAGTATAGATATCGCAAATATACCAAGCTCACCCTTCTTCCTATACGTTCAAGATAACACAGATGTAGACAAATATGGCTTCCGTTTCCCATAACCATGCCAATTACCAGGCAAGGCTAGATTTCGTGTAGACTGTTCTCCAGGAGCAATTTAAACTCAAAATAACCTCACTCATACAATCCACCATGCCTACCTAGGTCCTAATTCCAAGTGCCTGCCCAATAGGAAAAGGCAGAGATTACGCCCATTCAATACGACCCGGAATGCCCTTTCAAATACAACAACTTTGTGTATCGTGTTTGCTTCAACGCGCCTATCACCGCGACCAACAATGGGCCTACACAGCCTGGGTGTGTTCCAATTCCAAGCGATACCAAGGAGCTTATATTCCGTCTTGTCAACCCTGACGCTGAGGGCATGATTCGGACTACCCGTATTGAAAATGAGGTTGCCACTATTGCTCTGGCAACTGCTGCTCTCAGTTCATCTGTTCCGCATGTGGCACCCTCAGTATACGCCTGGCAAAGCGCTGCCACCAAGCCATCGCAGGGTTGGATCATACAGGAACTGATGCCAGGATCACCGTTAGATGAATCCTTTGACAATTTGAGCCTTGAGAAGAAGCGAGAGGTTTTCGCACAAATGGCTATGATATTGAAGGCGCTGCAAGATTACACACATCCCACGAGCATAACTGGTTTTGGGGGTGTGACATTTGATGGTAGCGGCCACGTTGTTAGCACTGCCATGACGAGTGTTGGGGCTGGCCCGTGGCATACATATGAAGCTTCGTTTAAGAGCTGGCTTGAAGTTGCACTTTCCAAGGCAGACGCAAACGCTTACATCAAAGGGTGGCGTGCCAATGGTGTTAGAGAGCGTCTAGATGCCTTTATCAAGCGTGGTCTATCGGAACAATTCCAAGATTTAAACTCAAAGAATGATCGAATGATTGAGTTATTATACACTCTGATTTTAGTAAGTTGTTTTATTGAGCTTGAAATTCACGCCCCTCGCCACTATGCTAATTGCTTGAAAACAGCTACCAACAATATCCTCTTTGATGCTTCATCCAACATTATAACGGCACTTATCGACTACAATTTTGCATGCATCTCACACCCCTCATATGAGTTCCTTCGTTCTTTCGATGGTGCTGGCGGTTAGTTCAGAGGTTGGTCTAGTGATGAGAATGACGACGCTATGGCTTTGCGAGATGCAAAGTTGCATGGATTTCCATCGCCACTCCCGCCAATTACAAAAGACGGGGTTAAATGGGAAGTCGTTAAAGCATGGGAGGATGAGCTGGAGAAGGCGGGTGTGACGAGATCAAGAACTATAAAGGGCATTGATAAGGTGGCAGATGTCGACACAGTTCTTCGCTCGATTTTGCCGTGGAGAGTCTCGAATTCTGACATTTTGAGGCTACAGTCCGAAGAGGTGATTATCAACTGTAGAAACGAGAATGAGACGCAGCTTTGTTGGATTACTTGGACGCTTGGGGTTTTGATTGAGGAATTTAGATTCGTGTCTCAGCTAGTAGAAGGATCTGTCTGGAGCACCACTTCTAGTAGGTACCAATACAACTCTCCACAGAGGATTGTGTTCATCAGAAGTGGCATGTGCTTTGGAGCACATTGATGTGATGCGGTGTTGGTTGAAGCGTTGCTCATCCTCGACGCCAATCCCCCTTCAATCTATGTAGGCTCTTGTAGATTCCCCAGTCAAATCTTGTCACTGTGCTCAGATATTACAATGGATACATGATCATTATCAGAGGGGTCTGCAATTGTATCATTGGTGACTCCCCTTAGGCTCTTTTTGATTTCCTTGCCATAGGCGGGATTGCTGTGTTGAAGCAGCAATGTGCCTATTGCTCCGAACGCCCCTGTCGCCCACGGTGCCCACTGTCTAACGGCGCTGAAATTCTTCTCACAGATCCATAATATAGTAACAATTCGCCCTGGTTTTACAAACATCAGCTGCGGTTCGTAGTTGCAGATCTGTCTTAAATGTAGAAGGGTTTAAATAACCTTTCGCTCCACATCCCGCTTTTGGCTTGGCACAGGTCCGCGGACATATTTAACCGCCTGTGCCAAGTCGCAGCGCATCTTTTCATGCTGCGCCGCCAGGCATCCAACGTCAAGCTAAATTAAAATCACAGCTGATTACTGTCGCCTGATTTTCGACGGGTTCGCCCGTCATAGTGGCTTCGAAGAGGCATTCCGTTGCATCCGAAGCGTTCAGCTGACTGGGAAGTTGCTCCTACGCGCGACCCTCTGCCAGAGCCGTAGTGCGTCCTATTTATTTCAAAGGAAGCTCTATTTCCCAGATTTTTCTTGCCGTGCCCCCAAGCCCCCACTAATCCATCATTATGGCCTTCTCCAAAGCCGCTTCAATACTCCAATCTCTCCTTGACTCTATCATTGGCAAGGAGCCCATCGTACAATGGACACAAGACAACCCCTCCACCATCGGCATAAAACTAGTCGAGATGCTCGAAGCAGGCTCCTTCAACGACGTGCATAACCTTCTAACCCGTCGCATCCGCTGGCTCGCATCGGCGAAGAAGCTAGAGACGTCATGGAAATCCGTACTCGATTCACAAGGCAAGGTGATGTCCATCGCGGAAGGCGAATTGAGCAAGAGCGGGGACGTGACAGTCGTGCAATTCCCGCTTATTTTCGAAAAAACCGCTGTAAAAGTGGTCGTCCGTATCAACAGCCGGGGGTACTTGACATCTATCCGCGCGCTTCCCGATAATACCAATGTACCTTGGTCGTCCCCGGATTATGTCCACGAGTCTGTGTTTGAGGAGTCAGAAGTCACGCTTGGAACTGGTGATCGCGCTGTCCCTGCGAGCCTTGTCCTTCCTCAAAACCCACGGGCAGCTATTGTCATGCTCCCAGGTTCTGGGCCTGTCGACCGCAACTCCTCAGTTGGGGAACTCAAACCCTTCAAAGATCTCGCATGGGGACTGGCTACAAACGACATAGCAAGCATGCGTTTCGATAAGGTGACTTTTGCGCGCCCAGGAAATCTAAGTGAGAATATTACAGTGGAAGATGAGTACGTGTACCACGCCCGCGCAGCCATCACGCTTTTGCGCTCCCGGTCTGAGACTGGGGAGTTGCCTATCTTCATACTCGGGCACAGTTTTGGTGGTACTATTGCTCCGCGCGTTGGAAAAGACGAGCTTTCGATCGCGGGACTTGTGATACTTGCTGGATTGACGGAGACTTTGCAAAGAGCTGCGATTCGGCAGATGAAGTACCTCAACACCTTCAAGGATAAGAAGTTCCATGTTTCGCTAGACTATATAGCCGAGGTGACGAAGCAAGCTGAGCTTGTTGAAAGCCCTTCGCTCAGCCTCTCGACGCCGGCATTGCAACTTCCTTTTGCGGTGCCTGCATCGTATTGGCTTGATCTCAGGGGATACAATCCTGTTTCTACTGCTGCGGGATTGGGAAAGCCAATGTTGATAATGCAGGGTGGAAGGGACTATCAGGTTACGCTAAAGGATGACTTTGCGGAATGGAAGACAGGGTTGGAAGGGGTAATGGGGGTGGAGTTCAAAGTCTTTGATGATATGAACCATGTGTTTTGCAAGGGGGAGGGGATGTCGTCACCAGATGAGTATCAAGTGAAAGGGGGGCATGTGGATGGAGGTGTGGTGGAGTATATTTCAGAGTGGATTACTAAACTGGACTTGCCTCGTGCATCTAATTAGAGCCAATTTACCTCGCCCACCAGGTAATAGTGTTCCCGACGCGCCAGTTACCACTACGACACAGCGCATAATCAAGCGCCAGTCCTGGGGCGCCATGGCTTACTGAACTCAAGGCGTTGTTGAAACTCTCTTCTCTATAAGCAGTACTTCTTTTTGTAATATAATAGTAGTGGTCATGTATTTATTGTATTTGTTCTATATATCGGCCATCTCTAGATATTTCCCACTGTCTAAAGCCTTCTATACGCGAATGGCTGTATCCCCACGCAATATCATCAACACTCAATTCAACGCACTCTCAAGCGTATCTGCAAAAATCCGGACTACCTCCTCATCGTCCGTTGTCCAATCCTTCGCAGGCGCAGAACTTGACGTGACCACCTTCTCTGCCTCCACAATCGCCTCCCTCCAATCCATACTCTCATAATCGTCCACCTCCAGCCGAACAATCCTCCGATGCGCACTCTTCATCCAGCGCAACAACCCAGCCTCCTCAATAAAAGCACTTCTCGGGACATAGATGAATGGCTTATACCCATTCCCAATCACCTCGCTACACGTCCCCCACCCAAGCTTCCCAAGCACAACATCACACGCCGCGATTATATCAGGCATATGTACATCATGTGAGATCTTGTAGAAGAGAGGCGGGGCATGGATCGTCTGACTGATGCAGGCCCATCCCTCTGGCAACTTGGGTACCCCAGAGAGAGAATCCAGGTTATGTCCACCGAAACAGTTGACCAGGATCTTTTTGTTTTCAAGACACTGCAATCCCAGCACGGCTAATGTTTCGCTCCGAGTTTGCACCGCTTTCCTGGAGTGCATTGGTGCGTCCATGATTTGCGGGCCGGAGAAGAGGAAGGGGATGTGTCCTGGTAGTCTGATAACGGAGTGCGCTAGCGCGTACTGCTGTGTCATCTCGTCAATCTTCAGCTGCAGCGCCTCTCTGTTGGTGCATGTTGGCGCGCCATCGAGGATAGCTTGGAAGATGCTGTCAAACGTGAAGTTGGTGACAAGGATTGCAGGGATTCCAAAAGATTTTGCCAGAAGACATGGTAGAGAATGAGCGTCTACGATGATGGCTTGGATGTTGTGCTCCTTCAGGAATTTAGTCTCCTCTGCGAGCGGGAGGGAGGGGTCGAAGGTGGCGAGAGAATCAAGTGACTGTTCCGCGTCTAGCTGGTAGGGATTTGTTTGCACAATGCTGGGATGTAGTGCGTATGGCAGCGGTTCCGCATGTAGTGATGATGCGGTGCGAATGTGGAAGCTGTACTTCCCAGCATGTGATAAGAGGGAGAGGAGGTTAAGTGTGCGTGTGAAGTGTCCAAATCCATGCGCTGCGATGTACACTGCAATTTGCAGAGGGGGGTCAACGCGTGCCATTGAAGTAAGGAACCAATTCATATAACGGATAAAGCAGGCGGTGTATCTTGAGTGGTTCGTGACATGGATATCTATGGCGATGAATAACCGCGCTCTGGGGAGGATGATGGTACGGTGCCGTCCGATGACAAGTGTTAGTCTAGTCATATTCAGGTTAGCCTGTATCCGACCGGACCCATTTTTATCAACAGCGCGAATAAGTCGGATAGATCCATCCGCGTTGACCACACTTAGACCCTGACCCTTGGTGTCCAGAGCTAGAGACCGTAGTGGGGCTCTCGGGGTACAATATCAGACACATGTATATTCTACGGATATTATGTAGTACATAATATCCGTAGAATATACATACTTCCCATGGCACCTTAGAGCAGCTGATCTTTATTTTTGACGTATCCGAGACAATAGTTCCTTGTTCATTGATGCTACTGTAAGTATCTGAAGATCCTACCACGCGACGCCGCTGACCGGTTCGACCTTGCTGTGTGTGAGTTGTGTTGAACTCGCACACAGCACAGAAACGCCCCAGGGCCAACACGAGCGCGTCCCAGACACCATGACAAAAAACCACATGGGTCCAAAACAACCCTGTACCTGCTTGATTTCCCACGATGGACGTTTGGACTCCGATGGCATGGTTGTTACTGCGTCTTCGACTCTTCCCCAGTTGATTTTTCCTGTGCCGGCTGGTTGTTGGTCTGTCTCTGTCCAGTCGAGTTCTTGCGAGTAGATTTCTTCCGAGTAGATCTCTTCTTCTCAGTTGGATTGTCGACAGCGTCGTACTTGAACTGAGAATCCGAAATCGGATTATCACATCTCGAGGTGTTGTTCACCCACTTGGTGAAAGGATCGTGTGCGGCACCAAGGTCAGCGGCGGCTAGGCTGGCGAGGTTAAACCTAAGGGATTAGTTAGCATGGGAGGTGCCAAGCTTGTAGCCACTCTTTGGGTCCCGAATATCACGTGACTTGGTCACTTGAATCACATAGGTATCATATCGCAGCGAACTTCTGGTCAGAATGGAGGATATGTGCATACCCCGTGGCCGGACCTCCCTTGAATGAGGCATTGCTGCCCGGATTTCCATTGTTCTGATGCTGAGCCGACATTATCTTGGTGGTGAAAAAGCAATGGCGGAGGAGTTGCAATGTGAGAACGGCTACAAGGGGTTGGACGAGGAGAGAACAGAAGGCAAAGAGATGGCGAGTATATTGTCTAAAACTTGTTGGTTGAGATGGTTAAGATAGCAAGACAGAAGTTGAAATGGAGAGGGGATTGTCGACATTTATGTGTCGGATGGGATGTCAATGGGACTATTATCATGAGGAGGATAACGTTGCTAGAATAAGGTACCACACCCAGCGGTGATATACCATGCAGTTTTTGGACAGCGTAAAAGCATAGAGTCCCCCTTTCACGGATGCTACTCTTGGTTGTGGCGATATTAATGGGTTTACCGCCGACGCAGGTGTCAGGTACCTTTTTGTACCTGAGGCTAGGGTTTGCGTGCCCACAGTAAGTAAGATACTTCGAGAAGTGGAATATAGACATATTACTTGCTTTGTTTAGTCACCCCTCCGAGGTATCGAGCATGTCATCCTCGGTGGTTCGCAATACACTATTGTGATAATAACGAGTTTAGGTCAGGAGTTGGGATACGTATTTAAGAAATCTATACTCAGTCGAATCCACGCCAATTACGACTAGCGTTCATTCTTTTGTTAATTACGGCTAGCGTCTTCTCTCTAGCATCCTTTTGCCTACGGGTGTGTAGCGTATTTTCTTTTTGCTAATACCTAAAAGCAATACCGGGTGTGGTACATTATGCCCGTGGTGGATCGTGGTATCCCGACCGACACGGCTTCTTACCCACCCAATGACCCGTCCTCCACCTATGGCCTACCTATTCTACAGCTCCGCCTCACATTTATCCATTCGTCCAGTGCTAGTACCTAACGACACAGACCCACCCACTACGGTTATACTTGGGTGCGTTCTGTTCCCCTTTGTACTATATACTCAAAATAAGCCCCAGCTCAGGTCCACCTCCACAATCTCCCCTGTTCTAAAACTATGTATTCGGTCCCCACTTGGCTGTCCGGCTTGCTGACACCAACCCGCCTAGACAACCCCGCTTTTACTTTAGTCTCAAACCAGTATCCGCGTCTAAGACAGATGCACCTCACTACACACTACACATTTTTTTATTCCAACTCGGCTACCGGCATAACAACACACTCCCCGCACATCACTCCATCACCAGCTGGCGCACCTCATTCGTCATTCGTGTGCGCTACGCCTCCCCCTCGAGGCCGCTAGTAGGCGGAGTATCCCTCTCGCCAGGGGCACGGCGGGTTGCTGCTCGGCCGGGCGTGGGGATTACTCGGCCTGCGTGGGGCCATGTGTAGCAAAGGGGAGGAGTACCTCGCTTACTATATATCATGTTACGCAGGCAACGGTTTTGTAGTTGGCTTAGATCTACAGTAGCACTTCGATCGCTAGCCTCATCTCCCGTGATCTTGTACCAACAGCCGCATCATTTCGCGCGTAGGTTACATTCGTGCGTAGGTCTGCGTGTCCAGATTTCCGTCCATCGCCAACATGCAATGCTCCCATGCGCGTATTTTTTACTTTGATTCTATGGATAAGCTAAAGTACCCTCTCACCGGCCTGACAAAGAACGTTGTTTCTCGACACTAAGTGCAAGAATTAATCAGCTGGGTCTGTTACTTATGTTAGCCGTGGCGATATTGTGCCGTTACTATTGCCCTTTTTTGTTGGCAGTGGGGTTGTGTGGCAGGTCTGTAAAGTAGCTTATTCGGGGTTTCGGGTGCATAGGGAAGTTTTTGAACATTTCGGTGTCGAGTGTTCAGGTATTGTTAGCGCACTGCCCAAACCCAAAGATGTGGGGCAAAGACATAAATCCTAGTACAGCGTCGTACGCCAATTCCCGGTGAGGCATCATTCAGTAGATCCAACTGGCGGTCGGCCGGCGTGCGTTTGTGCAGAGACGAAAAGCCTTGCTTGAAGTGCCAAATCATTGGCTGAATATTATTACTATAAGTATTGAGTAGTGTGGTCATTATAGACATTGCGCGCAGACCCGTGACTCCCTACTCCCATACCCATACCAAGAGCAACCCACATTTACCATCAATCAGCGACCGTCCAAGTACCCCTTCAGCCTCTCAAACACCGCCTCCTGATTCTTCTTCTCCGCCGCATACGGACTCACATTCACCCGCTTATTCTTCACATCTAAAAAATACCCCTCCGCCGCAACCAAAGCCTCCCTCCCCTCATTCGCCGCCAAAAACACCGGGATATCGGCATAGCTTGTCACCGTATTGCCAAACGTCCTCGCCGCGATTGGGAAGACGATATAGGTTATCCCCAACCGGAGTAGTGCTGGGATGTCATTATTAGTTGTGACGTTTGTCTGCACGAAGCCGGGAGCGAGGTGCAAGAACTTGATCTTCGGGAAGTGGCTCTGAAGAGATTTGGTGAAGGAGTCTGTGATAACAGAATCGCGCGCAGCCTGCGATGTTATCTGCGCCATGCGGCCATCGAGTTTGGTACTGGCAAGCTCGATGTCGTCCAGGTTGAATTCCTTCTGGGTGCCGCCAGGGGCCACGATGAAGATGGAGGAGTCCTTCAGAACACCAGAGTCTGCTAGTAGGTAGCTCAGGAGGAATCGATTCAGGACTTGGACGGCGAAGTGCGACTCGATTCCCTCGGAAGTAGTCTCATAGCGACCAGTCGGAATACCGCCCTGTGTTTGGATCAAATAGTCAACACGGCCATCGGTCTTGGTCTCGATTTCTTTGGCGGTGGCTCTGATTCCTGAGACAAGGCTGAGGTCGGCAGACACATAGTTGAGTTTCTGATCAGTTGATTTGGCGACTTTGCGGGCATCTGAAATAACCTTCTCGAGTCGCTCTTTGCTTCGTCCGATGATGAGAACGTTGGCGCCTGCTTGGGCGAAGCGTATGGCGACACCTGCTCCGATTCCTTGGGATCCACCAGCGATGACGGCGGATTTGCCAGTTAGGTCAAGGCTGGCATTTGCCTTGCGTGCTTGTGTAGACATTATTTGTCAAATAGATTGCAGAGTGTCTTGTAGAGTGTATTGCGACTGTTACTATGAGCTATAGAGTATCTAGAGGGGTTATTTCGTGCTATTTGTAGGAGTTGGGGAGGTGCTGAATCTCTCAACCAAGGTTATGTAGGCGGAATGTCGTGATGATTGAGGTCAGCCACTTCGATGCGGCTGCAGGGAACGTTGTACCATGCCATAGTAAATAGTATATAAAAATACACGGGAATATTTATCGCGGGCTTACAAAGGCAAGTTACCACATAAACTTACTAATAATTATAGAATCCTTGAAAGGGCTCAAGTCACTTTATATGTAATTTACCATGTAAAACTACTTATACTCTTAATTGCCAATGTCATCCTTCGGCCTTCAATCTCTCCGAGACTCCTCGGGTCGCCAACACGTAGGTCATATAGTTCATTGATTATTATATTTGCGATTACCCTCGCGCTGAGAGGGGACCTTATTTCCGACTCCGAAGTAGCCACCACAGAATAACTTACAAATCATTTATATACTCATGTTTCGAAAGTATAACATTTCGCTCCCAAGGCTGGACATAACGATTAACTCCATTGTAAACAAATTTACTCCTCAATCATGATACACGGTCGCTTCCTGCCACCATGAACACCTCTCATTGTCATCAGGATCAGTGACCTGTGTTCCAAAATCATCCGGCGCTACGACCTGGACACTCGAGTTCGACCCATACTGAGGGAAGAAGGGTGCTGTACCTCCATTCGGGTTGCCCGTCGCCACGAAATGGGTGATGTAGCTTTGCAATGCTTTGGCGACTGTCGCATTGACGGTTCCTTCATCTGCGGCAGATGGGCCATTGTAGAAAGTGTACGGTACGTCCTCCCCGTGGAAGCCCTTGTGTACAGCATTAAAGAGATAGCTGTATGACTTCTCCCCAAACGCAACGTCGAGGTAGCGGGTGTTACATGAGAAAAACGCCTCTCCAACGATGGTCGCGGCCCGCTCGAATTCGTCGGTATAGCCATGAGAGCCATCAAAGATATCAGGGTACACGGAGTAGAGGATAACATCCAGTGCTGTATCATCCAAGGATGGTACTGCGGCCTTGAGGTACGCCGCCATGTCTTTTTCGCTCTTTGCAAAGGGCGTCGCAAAGAGGATGCCTTCATTGGCGTTATGCGCAGTCAAGACTTCAACGCTCTTGTCGAATTTTCCGTTAAGGAGTAGGTTTCCAGGGAGTTCCGGCACATAGTCGCCGTCTACAGTCGGGCCGTAAGTGAAGCTTCCATATGGTGAGAGGCCAATCACAGCGGCATTGATTAAGTAGAGCTCGCTTGACGTGAGACTGCGCAGGGCACTGAGGCTGGTGATCTTTTTCTTGGTAACAGTAGATGCGATTGAGAGAGTCTGTTCGAAGGTGTTTTCGTTGGCGGCGGCCTTACTGGGGAGCCAGCCTGGGCTCTGGAGTATGGCTCGCTGAAAAGGTGCCTTCCCCTCTTTTCCACCATACGCCGTGATATGGTGCATAATGGAACCTGCGCCAGCACTCTCTCCCATGACTGTGACTCTCTCGGCGTCTCCGCCAAAGAGGTGGATGTTGTTCTGAACCCATTCCAAAGCGAGTCTCTGGTCATAGAGGCCTACATTGGCTGAGCCATCTTTTTCCAAGGTAGAGCCCGCAAGCCAGCCGAACATTCCCAGGCGATAGTTGAAGGCCACATATATAAACCCATCCTCACCATTGTCTTTGGCGCTCGCGAGAAGGGTCTCGGCGTGGCCACTTTTATCACCCGCTGTATATCCACCGCCATAGATCCAGACCAGTACCGGTGCTGTCAAACGTCAGAAATTAACCACTTCGACAAGTTTTCATGTACGTACCGCCGCCCTTTTCTTTTTTTTCAGTCCTGCGAGGAGACTCATATATTGCCTGTGGGACCAGCACGTCCAAAAACAGGCAATCCTCCGAGGTAGTAGGCTCTTGCTTTGGGATATCGGATAAGCTAGGAGTTGACAAGGACCCAGAACCCTGCGATCCGGCAGCTTCTCCCACAACACTCGAAACATTCTCTCCTTTGAAAAATGCTGGAAGCACTAGTCCAGCTGCAACTTGGAGGTACCAAGCTTCAAGGATCAGCCACAGTGCTACAAATGGGGTTGAAATAACCTACCTGGGTTGCCTTGCATGCATGACGCACCTGTAGTGCCGTCGTGGACGGTGCTGTCGCTTCCCTGTGGTGCAACGGGCTTTCTGAAGCGGAGGTCCCCAACAGGAGGAGCTGCGTATCGGATGTTGCCGAACTTGTAGTACGGATATCCTGTGTCCTGTCGGAAGTCAGATGGTGCAGTTACACAGGAAAGGGTATTATGGCGCACATTGACAGTTGCAGCATACCGGCCATACCCAAGGTCGACCGTGGGCGTAGGGGTAGACTCGCACGCAACGGTAACAGTAACAGTCACTGGCGGTACCTTAGTTGCTGTCGCCGTCGCCGCTGTGGCGAAGACGAAGGCGGCAACAAAGCGTAATGCAGAATTATAAAGCATATTTGCCAAGGAGCAGTAAGAAGTTTTGATCAAATCGAGATGAGGAGAAAGAGACGAGGCGTGGGAAGCTTATATCTGGAGCTTCTCAGCTCCCCATACAAGGTCAGCATATCGTGTCGTATATTGAGCTGAATTACAGCACACAGCCAGCAAGGTTCTGTCTCCTACGATCCTTCGAAAATGCTTCGCCCACGTCGCTAGCATCGCCAGTGATGCCGATTGGTATTTGCCAAGGGTAGAGATGTGCGCCCCTAAAACGCTTGTTTCTAGCTGTCAGATTGGGTCCACTCGGGTTAGTTTACACCTCTAAATATAGGTTCTACTAAATTTTAGCGTGATCCTAAAACATTGTCAATGGGTGATTGGTTGAACAGGTACACTAAAAAGATACTAAGTATATCGTAGTCAGCGTGCACGCGAAATTGCAGGAATTTGGAATATTTACAAAAACGTTCATCAGCAACCTGTGCTTGGACTCCCATTTGGTCGGAAGAAACTCGTCTATTACTTTGGTATGTAACTTTGCAATTATTTACACTTCACCTATCTTCACCATTCATTTTATACCCAACTTCCTTATTTTTTCATTAGTTTCTTATTCGTCCATTTTTTTATATCTTCTATCATATTCGTTTCCCCCCAGAGTCTCCGTCGACGACCAATGGCACAGATAGCGCTATTATGGTACTTAATTCTTTATAACTTGTTAGTCTCATCATTTACACGTCAAACTTGGATTAGCTCACGCGAGGCAGCAACCGTCCACTTCCACCATGGTTATTTGTGAATGTTGCAATGCGTGCAGAACGCTTCTAGCGTCTGCGTCTTCCCATATGTGTCTTCCCACTCGTCGACCTTATTAGTTCCTCTTCTTAATCTCTACAACCCATCGTCACTGGGTTACGTCATCCTCCTAAATAGATCCGTATACTTTCCCCCCTCCTAATAGCTACTATCCTCCGTACTCCGCATCCCTAGTCTCCCTTTCCAACTCCTATGACCACAGTGACTCCTCGAGATCTTGAGGTAGAGAAAAGTCCCCAGCAAAAGAGTCAAGAAACAACAACAAACGGCCCAGTAAAATATATTTTGTATCACGAAGAGAAGTACGTTCGGAGCCGCGCACATTACACTGTTGATAGGGGGGGTTCCCTGGTTTAAGTCCTTTTTTTTAGCCGTTCTATTACGTTTAAGAAGGTGGTAAGTTAATGGCAGTCATAAAACGGCACCAAAATTGCAAGATTGCCAAGGCATAGAATATTTGTTTGCTACCCTCATATCGATCCAAAAACTGCCAAGCTAGACATAGCCTTTCCCGTATCGTCAACCATCAAGTTATACCCACAGCTGCTTCCCAAGCTCGCATTATCGATCCATGCCGGCTCCCAGTAGAAGAGCCCGTTTCCACCAGCCGCCGATATTGTGGACGCCAAATTCTTCATGAACGTCGTCTGTCCCTCTGGGCTGAATGGAATGCTCGAGATGTCTGATGGGAAAGCATATGCGGGATTTGGGCAGTATGTGGGCCAGTCTGTCTCGACAACCTGGACCTGCTTACCGTACGTCGACTTCATGTTGGCGATGCTGGTCTTGAGGGACGAAAGCTTAGCAGCCGAGTTGTAGAACGGGTAGTACGAGACACCCTGGACGTCGTAGTCGGAGGCGACGAGGGGACCCTGGGAGAGGATCAGGTCGTACCACCACTTCTGGGTATCCCAGTTCCAGCCATTGTCCAAGTGGATCATGATGAGTGGCTTGGTTCCCCAGTTGGAATCTTTGATGCCCCATGCAGCAGAGTGTAACAGGCGGGCAGTGTTGTATGCGCCGCCTGAGTTGGCGATCTTTCCAAGGGGCCAGAGAAGTCCGGCCGTGATCTCGTTGCCAATGGACATGAGAGCCACATCTATACCGTTGCTAGCGAACGTGTTGGCAACATTCAGGGTGTAATCGTAGATGGTGTTTGCGAGGTCGTCAATACCCTGGCTCGCCCATGCTGATGGGGTAGGCTGCTTTCCAGGGTCAGCCCAACTGTCCGCATAGTGGAGATCAAGGTAGATCTTTAATCCGGCAGCTTTGGCTCGTTTGGCTAACTTGATATTGTAGTCTAAGTTGTAATTGCCATCGGATGGGTTGACCCAGATTCGCTGGCGGACAGTGTTGGCACCACTGGCTTTCAGGATTGTCTCAAACGGCTGGGTCGTCCCCGCTGTATTCTTATACGATTTTCCAGCAGCTTCTTCCACTGGAACTGATGACCAGTCAGCACCTTTGTAGGTAAGAGCTGCAGTAGAGAAGCCCACGAAGGGGATGGCCACCAAAAAAGAACGGAGAAACAGCATATTTGTGTTGGAGGAAAACTGTGTTTTGGTCCCTCGTAATGCTATTAGAGCACTCAGTGTTAGTTCAGTAAGCTCTGCGGCCACATTCTGACGGCTCGTTCATATAGAGTTCCGTCGAGAGGGAATGGCGGGGCCCCATGGGGTATTTGCGGGGCATGGTCACAGCCTAAAATCGAGGTGATCTACTAACACGTCCGGTGGGGTGTATTTGAGGAATTTAATATAGTTGCCCATCCGGCTCCTGGCACGAGATTATAAACTTAAACTCTGACTGGGGTATATTGGGTTCTGGCAGGTTGCACATGGCGGTACTCGTACAGAGGCACTATGAAAACGGGAGAAATTAATCCGTAACCTAATATATGCCGAGATAGTCGAGAGATCCGGCACTTTCGTTCGGCAGTATTATACTTCTCGTTCTATCTTTCGTAACGTGTGTATGTGAAAGCTCCTTCTGTCTACTTACACTTCCAGGTCCTGATGACTGCGAAGGCTGGTTTAGCCAGGTACAAGTTAAGTGGTGAGCAAAGAGCGATTATATTTACAGTAGAATTATTCATGGGTTTTTATACTTCCGCTTTAATTAGGGCCGATAGTACCTCGGGGGTTGCGGATCCTTTAGCTCCATGTCTTGTGTTTCAAGTCTTTTTGGCGAGTGGCTGCATCTTTCGGTGAACAGTTTGGCGCATAATGCGTTGAGCCTAAATGCCAAGAAACGAGAGAAGTGCCGTGTCCCAAGGTT
Source organism: Pseudogymnoascus sp. BL549 (assembly GCA_001630585.1). Classification (NCBI taxonomy): domain Eukaryota; kingdom Fungi; phylum Ascomycota; class Leotiomycetes; order Thelebolales; family Thelebolaceae; genus Pseudogymnoascus; species Pseudogymnoascus sp. BL549. The sequence continues at coordinate 12,723 of LNAR01002059.1, read as the reverse complement.
AGCCTTTCCTGGCAGCTTTGTGCCATATGTCATATCCTCGACCTTCTTCTGCATGATGCGGTCAGATCAGAACGCTACAGTGCGCATAGATATTATGGCGCTGTATTCATAAGACATTGTGTACACCTGCAATATGGTAAGCGCGTTGGTCTCTCATAGAAGATAGAATCAAGCATGGCAAACATGAGGCTCGTAGGCACAACTACAAGACACCAGGCATCAAGGGCTTTCCACTGTAGTAGGCAGAGTATTTCCGTTCAGATTATTGTCCTCAGGACTGTTATTCAGACACTAATTGCCGTCTTATCTACATAAACCAATGAGGTATTGAAAAACAACTATATACAGCGCCTAGCACGCCAACGCCGGTCCCTTAGTCTCTCATGAGAATTCAAAACGGTCAGGGAGAACCACTGGTGCTACCAGTGTCCATGTGTAAATACCATAGCATACCCATGCGCTCACAATCTTGACCCAGCTAGCCCAGTACGTTCTTCCCACTGGCACAAAGTCAAGGCCATCCTCCGACGAGTCCTCCTCGAAATTCATGGTAAGAAGCGTCGCAACCCAGGCCGTTGCGAGGAAGAAGATGATGTGGAAGAGGGAATAGTTGTATTGAGTCGCGCTGCGCTCGTCATCCTTGCCTGTTCGTCCAACGTCACTCTCGTCATCGCTGTCGTCGTCTAGGAGTGCATCGGCCGGGAGACTGCCTTCAGCCACAGCTTGACGGAGGGCAGCTGCGCGCATTTCACGGCGGCTATCAGGCTGAGTGGTGATAAGTCCGTGCTCGTCGTCTGGGAGTCTAATGCTTTGGGTTGAGCCGCCGAGTGCGACACCCTGAGTTGCGGCACGGGTGGTTGTGTATGCAACGGTGAGCATGGTGACAATCGCACCAATGACAACTGTGGTCGTTCTAGTCGCTTGGCCGCCTCTGACAAGGGGGTTGCAGTGCTTGTCATCAGGCTCCATAGAAACAGCGGACATGGTGAGGTAGGTGCAGTAGATAGCAACCATAGCTGATTGCGCAAGGCCGGCCTTCGGATTGTAGTCCTGGATGCCAGGGTGAACGGAAATCCCTGACACAACAAACAGGAGAATCAGGTTGATCGTGATTGCTGCCTGGTTCATAGAGCATCCTCCGCCAGCGAAGAAGACATATTGCACCACGGTCATTGCGATCGAGATCGCATACATGCCAAGAGTCGAACCGATGAGAATGCCCCTCCATGCCTTTGAATCGTTCTCTTCGATTTGAGATAGACAGTACTCTGCCCATGTGTGCGCCAAATCAACCAAGAGAATGAGACCGAGTAAGAGGAACAGCATCGCGCCCGAAAAGGCGATGTAGTTTCCCCAGACCATGAAGAATCCATCGGGAATGAGGAACGACAGGACAATCAGGGCAAGCCATGCAATTATCTTGGGACCCCAGAACCCATTCTGGATACCAGCTCGCTGGTCCTTTGAAGATCTAACACCAAGGAGGAGTAATGCAAGCAAGAGGTGAAGTATCCCAAGCGCAAAGTTGATGCGGTGGACGGCAACCCATCCGTAACATGCTCCCTCCGGGCAGCTGATCGTCATATAATCGAGAGTCAAATGTTGTAGTTTGTTTATCGCCCACGGGGTGAGCATAATCCAGGCAAAGATCGAGTTAACCATAAGGATAAGGGCATAGGCGATACGTGTGGCGACACTACAGCAATAGTTAGTTGTCTGACGAGAGCCCATCACATCTCAAGTCCACATACCTGTTGCCGCATTTACCGCACATGCTACATATCGCTGAGCAGGTCGCAGCGCCACAACACGAAGCTGCGAAGCCCAGGACCTGTGGTGTTGTTAGCAAGGCGACGACGAGGCATGTCACAAGGTTGACTGTAACTTACAGTGCCGATGCTGGGCACCGCCAGCAGCGGAATAGATAATAGAGCGCCCATCTTCCCGCAATATGCTATACAGCTTAGCGGAAAGCAGTATGGTTATGAGTTCTTATTAACTCGCACGATGGGTGGTTGTTGTTTGAGGAAGCGCCGACAAAGGGCCTCACCCACGCGGCATGGTCGATGACATCGCGCGGCTCGGCACATACTAGCCCAGATTAGGTTAGATCGCCATGTCCTTATCGCGTAATACCCGATAAGGCCAAGTTAAGCCCAGACGGACGGACGTCTGCTTTGGAGACAGTCTTAACTTTTGCTTACAGATCACACACCACTGCCAACGTTTCACCTGTTCACCGTTCAGAAATGATGATATAGAAGAGGCTTCCAACGACGCTGCGAGAACGTCACAGATCAACTACATGGCTACGTAATTTACCGGCCACTATTAGCACCCAATTTGCCCGCAATGGCCTCCGAAAGGTCCCTGACGAGGGCGCGAGTCGTGTCCAGTATTGCCGCTACGGCCATTTCCATTGCTTGCGGAACAAACGTGGGTTGTACAGAATCGTCTTCATGGCCTGCGCTGACTTGAACAGTATGCCTATTCGGCATGGGGCCCCCAGTTTGCGGAGAAGCTGCAGCTCTCCTCGACAGAAAGCAACCTGATTGTAAGGTTCCAAATTGCTCATTATGGGCCCAAACTAACATATTTAGGGCACCTCTGCCAATATGGGGATGTACGCCATGGGTATACCAGTTGGAATATTCGTCGACAATAGGGGGCCTCGTCCTGCTGTCCTGGCTGGCGCGCTGTTACTGGGAGTGGGCTACTTTCCTCTACGACAAGCATATGTGAGCGGAGAGGGGTCATTGGCGATGCTGTGTTTCAATGCAGTATGTACGGGCTTTGGGAGTTGCAGTGCATTCGCGGCTGCCGTGAAGGTCTCCGCCCTCAACTGGCCTCACCATCGTGGAACAGCAACAGCCTTCCCGCTGGCTGCATTCGGCCTCAGCGCGTTCTTCTTCTCTGCGTTTGCCCAGATTGCCTTTGAGGGTAATACGGGTGACTTCCTGCTACTCCTTGCTGCTGGAACGTCAGGCATAATCTTTGTCTCCTTCTTCTTCATGCACATCTACCCACATTCCGCATATTCGTCGGTCCCCGCAGGCGATAGCCTTTCAAGCACGGATTCCAACCCCCTTATCCGCACTCGATCCCAAGAGACGAAACACGCGAACCGACGTATATCCCAAGAACCTGGTACGTTGTATTTCCCTTTTCCTCATTCCTATATCAAACACATCCTCATTGGAAACCGCTTCAGAGTCCGGTGCCGCTGCACCGGTCACCGTCCCAATCGAGATCGAGATCAGCGAGACCTCCTCATTGCTATCATCGAATGCCTCAGTTCAAGACGACTTAGAAGGAAATGTGGCTCATAAAGACCCTTCCCAACATGTAGATATCCGCGGGCTACGCCTATTCGTGAACACCAAATTCTGGTTTCTCTTCGCGCTCATGGGTCTCCTCTCCGGCATCGGCTTGATGACCATTAAGTAAGTCTTTCACCACCCGCCTATCTGCAACGCTAACATTCGATGCAGCAACATTGGCAACGACGCAACCGCCCTATGGCGCCATTACGACCCTAACACCGACCCTACCTACATCACCAAGCGCCGGGCAATGCACGTTTCCATCCTCTCTATCTGCAGCTTTTTTGGCCGCCTTCTCAGCGGCGTGGGATCTGACATTCTCGTCCGACGCCTGCATGCTAGCCGCACGTGGTGCCTCACTTTTGGATCGGCCATCTTTGCAATCGCGCAGCTCCTCGCCCTGTTCATCAGCGATCCTCACTATCTATTCCTCGTCTCTTCGCTCTGCGGGTTGGCCTATGGATTCCTCTTTGGAGTCTTCCCCTCTATCGTCGCAGAGGTGTTTGGAATCCATGGCCTGTCAACGAACTGGGGTTTCATGACCCTCGCACCTGTTCTGTCGGGGAACATCTTCAACCTGTTCTACGGCGCCGTGTTTGATGCCCACAGTACCATTGATAAAAATGGTGACCGCGTGTGTGACCAAGGCCTGGAGTGTTACCGCAACGCCTATGTGGTCACGCTGTTCTCCGGACTAGCAGCACTGGTGGTTAGTTTGGTGAGTATTCAGTACGACCACGCTTGCAAGCGGGCAGCAGCGAAGGCGAAGGATTTGGATCGCGTGGCGTAACTGGGGTATCTGTTTTGTAATACAGTGGAGTTGTGGCTGGCACGCCGCGTAGTTGTGGATGGTTTGAAATTCGGGGCCCGTTCAGTAGAGAGCGGCTACAGACACCGACATGGGAGGTTCAGAGACAATGCATAGATTTGATGGTGGCGTTCGTTCGCTACGGCGATAATATTTAGAGTCCAATACCAATTTAACCTATTTTAACAGTCGTGGATTTTGTGACTTGAGATTTGGCAGGGAGAAAGTGTAAATGGCGGTGTTGGTTGGTACTGTTGTCATGTGCTTGCCGCCAAGAAACCCGTGCACCTTCGATCACGTTCGGGACCGAGGCTATTTGGGAACAACCCCAACACCACTTCACCATTTAGGAAATCGTAGCTATCAGTATTTAACACTTCCCCAACTATCAACTATAGTAGCCAGGCATATATATCCTAGGCTATCAACCTTGAGTCTATATCCCCATCTATTGTATTTGGGCCGCGCACTGCCGTACCGTAACCATGGCGATCACGATCCCCAAGAGCCTCCAGCCATTGGCTATTAAGCTCGTAATGGCGTGGTTTAACACTCCCCGCAGTGTCAAGCTTTCGCTCCCCATTATTCTGGCTCTCTTCTCTCTGCGCAAGGCCAGCGGAGTGCTCTCCCAAGCGGTGCTGAATAACTTCGTCTCCGACCGGTATGTGTGGAGTCAGGAATTAGTAGTCGTCACGGGGGGATCAGGTGGTCTGGGGGATTTGCTCGTGCGCAAGCTTGCTTCGCGGGGCATCAAGGTGATCAGCTTGGATGTTGTGCCTCCTAGGAAACCTCTTCGTTAGTTGACACTTCCCTGCGTCTGCTCTCAAAATTTGCATATCTCTAACCGCTCTCACAGCTTCAAGAGCCTTCTTCTATGAGGCTGATATCACGTCCGCCGCCAACCTCGCAAAGGTTGCGCAGGCCATTCGTGAGACGCATGGCGACCCGACGGTGTTGGTCAACAACGCCGGCGTGATGAAGATTAAGACCATGCTTGCAGAGACCGAGGAGGAGATCCGCCAAGTCTTCGATGTCAACGTGATCGCCAACTTCCTGCTTATCAAGGAGTTCCTGCCCGCGATGATCAAGCGCAACCATGGCCACATTGTGACTATTGCCAGCTTGGCCAGCTACATCACGGGCGTGCAGAACGTGGATTACTCTTGCTCCAAAGCGGGAGCACTTGCTCTCCACGAGGGGTTGGCCCAGGAGTTGAGGCACGCATACAATGCGAAGAAGGTTCGCACTAGGTAAGTTCTATGGGAACGGGCTGATGTGGAGATTCTCCACGATAGAGTCAAAGTGAGTATCGTATCTAATAACTATTTTAGTATCGTCCACCCCACCTACATCAGGACTGCGTTGATCGATAAGGTCCACGGCCAGGGGAAGTTCAAGCCGCTTCTCCTTGAGCCCGAGCCAGTTGTGGAGACTATCATGAATCACATTCTATCCGGCAACAGCGGTCAAATATTCCTGCCTGGCCGTTATTCTATCGGATCTCAACTGCGTGGCTTTCCATCATGGTTGCAGGAGCTCATCCGTGGCACTCAGCAAGGGGTTCTCGCTCACTAAGTAGCAGAGATGGTTGGCTGCCAGATGGAAGGGGTAATCACATGTTTTTTAATGTATTTTAGTTACGGCATAGCGTGGTATATATGTGTATATAACATTTGACTATTGACCTTTACGCGTGGCCATTCTGGAGGGGGGCTCGTATATCATATCGGTGGAGCTCGAGTTGTCGAAATCGGCCGCAGTACCTCGTATGCCATCTCGCGGTGGCAGTGCCATAGTACGCGGCAAAGGATCGTCTGGGAATCGAGGGATCTACCATATCAAGGAGCAGCCCTTCCTACTAGCGGTGGCCATGCGGGGACGCGCGTGGCGTAGATTTTTGAAAATGAGATGTACTTGCTTGTTACAGACGACGTGAAGCATTTGTATCAAGCTGTAAGGAGCTGCCGTAGCTAGCCGTGTATCGGACAAAAGTGTTTTCCCCATTATCATCGAGTACAGCACTTCAACCTCTGGGGCGGCAGAATTTACAGGTGTGGTTGGAGCGTTGTTGCCATCACACATCCCCGGATTCGGGGCGGGAAGCTACTTCGGTTCAAGAACATGGCGAAAGCCGAGTGTTTGCTCACTGTGTTGTGCTACCCCTCACATCAAGTGATTTCCCCCTTACTCTAGTGACTTACAGCACACGAGAGCTCTGTGTGACAAACGCCATAGCTTCGAATTGGAAGGTAAGGGGTCTCCGGAGTAGGTGAGGGGTTGTTTCAGAAAAATGTGTGATGACGCACGCACAGGATTCGGACATTGTTTCGGCAGGAAGCTGGTCTTTGTTTAACTCAAACGGCGCGTATACAGTAAGCCGCGTCTTATGCTTGATTCCAGGCGTGGTGTTGGAAGTGGAGGTTGTGTCGCGTAGGTTGTATGGTGGGGGTACGGGATGGGAATTACGTTTCACGGCCACGTACTGTTTTTTTGCGGCTGAGAAATAACGCGTTTGAGGCTATGCTTTGGAGACGCGACGGCGATCGAGTGCTCAGCAAAGAAAGGGTGCGGGTGTCTGGCCCGAAGGTTCGTAACAAAAGTACTAATGGCGACGTCCGTCCAGAGGCCAGACGGAGGCATTTCCTTCGTCGCCGCAACCAACAAGTATGCAGGGTTCCGACGATTGGGGGGCCGATATCTGAGATGCGCTACTTTGTTGGACGTAGGGGTTCTCCAATTGTCATCTCCAAATATGTGGGCGCCATGAACAACCTTGGGGAATTGTCGATGAGCTCATTTGCTACTGAGCTGAGCACAGGAGGCGGATGCAGTCGGATTAGCCGGAGAGTAGTACTTCGCGGCGTGCGTGCTTAGCGCCGTGGCAGGGACCCGATGGCAGAAAAGCTGTGCCGAGTGTGTCACCGAGATGGAGCTTTGTTGACGTATAGCAGTGGATTATATGCCACGCCGAGACACTCGCTGGTGCTTCTTTCCAGCTACCGTAGCGTATGTTTCAAGCGAACAGCAGGCCTGTGACTTGGCACGTTTAATGGTGCTCTGAAACTGTACTGTACCAATTCTTATCGTGATCCTGGCCATGGACGTGGGCAGTGAGATTGTGGCGTAATATTAGCTTTGCCAAGTTCTATATCATGAATCCTTCGTTGACCACACCGAGCTCACAACGACAAGACGGATTAATAGAGCTCTCCGCACGAATAGGGCTCCATTGTTTGATGTGGGGGATAGATTCTCAACGCAACCCCCCAAGGGCACACTTTAGACTGACTCTATTCGGTGTGTGTTCACGGCGGGAGCTAATTTCCATGGTTTGGGGGCCGTCAACAGAGGTCATTCTGCCGCTGGTGGTGGTGCCATGTTGACATATATGGGGGCTAAAGTAAAGTGCTCCGTCAGCGTGCTGTCCACTGTCGAATCACATCAAATGGCTGGTCCCGATTAACTCCCGAAAGCCTATGTCATCTCGTCCGTTTTCGTTCTGCACAGAGACTGCAATTGCAATGAACGCTGATATCCCCGAGTCGGCGAGACAGTATCCGTCCCTCCCTCTCAGCACCATGCGGATAGAGGCATGTCTTTTGCTGTTTTATAATTGCTTCCTCAGCACTGCCCAGGCTGGAATTAAGGTATAAAAAAGAAGGGTCCTTTTGACAGTGTTCGACCAAGCCAAGCGCAGTCTTAGTGACTGGGTCGGACTAGCAACGGCGCGAGCCAAGCCCCAGAATTACTTGCAGCCAGCGACGGATTTTGAACCCTGGACGAGGCTGTCAGTGGAGATGTCAATAAATAAAACAATAAACAGAGAGACAAAAAGCAGAACAATACCACAGTTGATACTCCACCTTGCATTGCCAATTATGTGATATGCATGTACCCTTACATGCGCATTTTGAAGCTTACAATGCAAGGAATATTGAGTGATTATTGGGTCAGCCTGCGAGATGGAAGAAGTAAGTGACATATGGGATTATTGTTAGATTGTTAGAGTACTTCACTAGTGACTGTGTGCTACCAAAATAACCAAAGGCGGTGAAGTCGTCGTGGCCCGTGTTGCGTGTGTGTTCGCCTATGGAAAGGCTACCAAATGTACTTACTCCCTGCTCCCCCAATACCAAATGTACTGTACCAAATCTAAGCTCCCGTTAAATCTCCCTGGGTATCTCCTTCCACACTCCCACCACTCCCACCGAGAACCTTCCCTCCCGCACCTTCATTATACCCCCATTCCGCCAATTCTTCCTTCTTCTTGTGCTCGAGAGTACCGCCAGTCTTTACACGATCACCTCTTTTCCAAAAAAAAAGGCGTCGTGTCGTAGACCAAGGAGGCTGTTGGGAAAGGGGAGCAGTCCTGTAACAGTGGCTCTCTTAATTTTATTATAGATGCGGCCACGATCTCCTGCATCGGCCGCAGAGGACGACGGCGATGACGACTCAGATCCTTCGACCTTAGCGGCCCCCGTCGCTCCTGACAACGTTATAACTTCGGCTTGGGAAGGTACGGAGGTGAACGGCAGCGGCAATGGCTTTCGCCCCCCGTCGCGACGGGAGAATAGCGACACCCTGGATGCGCCTTCCAGGCTCGGCGTCAATCAGCACATACGGAGATCGTTTGAGTCGCGGAATAGTATAGACGTCCCTGATACCGCGAGGAGTCGAAGGCCGAGCAATACCATCTGGAAGCCGGGGGAAACACGAAATGGGTCTGTGAGCAAGAACGGGTCTGCGAAGTCGGCTCTCGCGGCTGGGCCTCCCACCGAGATAATCAACGACGGCAAGATGCCACCTCATTTCGTTGGGCGGCGGACGAAGTTTCGGAGTCCCTGGTCGAATTCGCTTTCTACCGTAATAGTAACGCTGCTTGCGATCCTGTCGATGGCACTGATCTTCTACTCCTTTACAACGCGACAACTGGACAGCAAGGGATGTCGCATGTCGTACATGAGGCCTGCGTTTGCCAAACTCAAAGACTTCGACACAGAACATACGCGCTTTGCTAGCAAATATTCTGTCTATCTATACCGGGAAGCGACAGTGGACGAGGACACAAAGGTAGCGCAACTTTCTCTCTTATCCACAGGCGATGCTAACTCTCAACAGGTCAAGGGAGTCCCAATCCTTTTCATACCAGGAAATGCAGGAAGCTACAAGCAGGTTCGACCAATCGCTGCAGAAGCTGCGAACTACTTCCACGATGTCCTCCGACACGACGAGGCTGTCCTCAAGGCTGGGACGAGGAATCTCGACTTCTTCACAGTCGACTTCAACGAAGAGTTTACTGCGTTCCACGGCCAGGCTATCCTCGACCAAGCCGAATACTTGAACGAAGCTGTGGCATACATACTCTCTCTCTACCATGACCCGCGACAGTCCGAACGAGACCCTGATCTCCCAGACCCGACTTCAGTCATAATACTGGGACACTCTATGGGCGGGATTGTCGCGCGGACGATGCTGGTAATGCCGAATTACCAGTCAAATTCCATTAATACTATAATAACAATGTCGGCACCACATGCGCGCCCGCCTGTGTCGTTCGATTCGCAGATTGTCGAGATATACGAAAATGTCAATCGGTATTGGCGCGAGGCATACTCCCAGCAGTGGGCAAACAACAACCCGTTGTGGCATGTTACCTTAATTTCTATCGCCGGTGGAGGACTAGATACGATGGTTCCCTCGGATTATGCGAGTCTGGAGTCACTTGTTCCGGAGACTCATGGATTTACAGTGTTCACCACCACTGTCCCAACAGTCTGGACGGGCATGGACCACCAGGCCATCCTATGGTGCGACCAATTCAGGAAAGTGGTGATAAAGTCGCTGTACGATGTGGTGGATGTCAACCGGGCAGCTCAGACGAGGCCTAGGGCGGAGAGGATGCGCATCTTCAAGAAGCGTCTTTTGACGGGAATGGAGGCGTTTGCTGAGAGGACGCTGCCACGAAAGGAGCCAAGTACTCTACTGACGCTCGAGGATGGCTCGAACTCCATACTGGGTCAGGGTAAGAGTCTGACACTAAGGAAGCTTGGGCAATCGCGCAAACCTCAAGCCTATCTACTACCAATACCTACCAACCTGGCCGACACGCGCTTTACGTTTCTCTCGGATCAGAAGCCTGATGAGGATGGAGGGAATGGGAAGCTGGAGGTACTGCTCTGCAGTGTGTTCCCTCTGAAGGCTGGACAATCCGCTACTCTGCTGTCTATGAACATCGACTTGTCTGGCGATAAGCCGGGGTCAGCAAGACTCGCATGCAAGAATGCTGCTGCCGATGTTATACAGCTCCCTGCTTCCACGCGAGAGTCTAAGCATCCATTCGTCGGCCAAGGCGAAGAGCCAGTTACCCCGTTTTCGTATCTACAATATGAGCTGGCTGATATTGCGGATCACCAATTCGTTGCGGTTGTCGACAAGGCTACAGAACCAACCCCAGGCTGGGTGGTTGCAGAGTTCAGCGATAATGAACAGTCGAAACGTGTGGGGTCTTTAAGTCTCAGGAGACTCCTGGCTTTCGGGATGAAAATCAACCTGCCACCTGTTCGTCCTATGGTCATGGAAGTGAATATCCCTGCTTTACACTCGAGTCTTCTCTCATACAACTTGAACGTTGGCAACCAAGCCTGCGGGGATGAGGGCCAGCTGTTCACGCCGTTGGTACGCCAATACCTATCTAAGCCATACGAATCGAAATACTTCGTCAACGTCAAGCAAGCGAGCATCAATCTGCACGGAGTTGCGCCATTTATGCCTCCTCCACTCGAGCCGCGCCAAAGCCACGAAGGTATTAGCCTGCAAATATGGACAGACCCTACCTGTGGGTCAGCAGTCGACATCTCTCTCAACATCGACGTTTTTGGTAGTTTCGGGAAGCTTTACATGCGCTACAGGACCATCATTGCGGCATTCCCTCTACTCATCGTTGCCCTGGTGGTTGGCAAGCAGATTTCGATATATAACGATACCGGCATTTTCATCTCATTTACTGAGGGCATGGACGCCTGCCTCCGTCGAACCATACCGATGGTTATGCTGTGCCTCACGCTTGTGTCGTGGGTTCTCTCATCGAGCTCGGCCTCGCCTGTATCAGCAAACTCGAGCCCATGGAGTTGGAATGGGAATGTGACGTCGCCGCTTGTGGATTTCAAGCAGAATGAGCTGCTCTTGGGGACTCGGGATCCATTTTTCTGGTTCCTGGTTCCGCTAACGGGCGTTATTTCTGTCGGGATCTGCATCATAATCAACTACGGATTCCTGCTGCTCATCCAGATTTGCTCGATAGTATATGGGTTGGTGCATACGAGCCCAGCTTGGCTCGGGAAGAATGACAAGAGGCTATCCAGTTCGGCTGCATTTTACCCTTCGTCCACGCGGCGACGCTTGATTATCACTGGTATCCTACTACTACTGGTGGCGACATTCATCCCCTACCAGTTCGCCTACCTAGTAGCCTGCCTCGTTCAGATCACGACCTGCACCCGTGCATGGAGGCTGGCGAGCGACACCCGATCAGCAGCAAACCACCACTTCTATAACTATGCCCACTCAGTGTTCACCCTCATGCTGTGGACCATCCCCGCCATCAACCTGCCCATCCTAGTGGTGTGGGCCAACAACATCGTCGTCCAGTGGCTCACGCCCTTCTCGTCCCACCACAACGTCCTCTCCATTATGCCGTTCATCCTCCTCGTCGAGACCCTCACCAGCGGCAAGATGATCCCCCGCGTCTCCAACCGCCTCCGCTACGCCATGCCCTCGTTCTTCTTCTTCATCGCCATGTATGCCGCCGTGTACGGCGTGACGTACGTCTACATGCTCCACCACCTCGTCAACCTTGCCATTTTCGGCCTGTTCATAGTTCACTCCTCTGGTGGAACGTGGTCAGTGGCGTCGGTCAGCGATATCTTTGACGGTGAGGGCGGTACCGAGAGGAGGAAGAGGGGCAAGACGCCTTGAGGGCGGGAGCGAGCGACTTTGTCTTTCTTACTTTCGAGACGACTACTTTATGATAAATGCCGGCCTTGGATACCCGGATATACGACGGGGTCGTTTTAGCGCTGCATTTTTTGCGACTTCTTTTTATTTTGGGCGTGTTGAGGTTTTGTTTCGATAGGAGGAGTTCTGCTTTGATGAGGTGTCTCTCGCGCCTCAGCTAGGGCCACGCATCAGCCGCACGCCTCAGCCGCCGATCGACTTTTCATTCTGAGAAATACATAGAATGAAAGTCCCCTCAGCCACCCCCTTACTGGCTAGACCTCAGCGACCCACAGCGCACACCACCATCACCACCAGCATCTCCCTTCACCAATCAACCCAACCCCCTTTAATGTTTCCCATTTGCATACTGGCGTTCTCTCTAGAATCATTGCTGTGCATTGTTTTTTTCTGTTTCTGTCCCATCCACCCTCCTAGTTTTCTTCATCATCTTACAGCGAACAAGAGGAAAGGGGCGTGGTGGGTTAGAGAGGGGTGGGGTGTACTACGTTCTGTGTACATTATAATTTTTGTGGCTTTTTTTTTTCTGCATTCATCTGCTTTTTCCCTGTTGACGTTGTTTGGGTGGCTAGTACTGTT